>APFE030764939.1:12012-34058 GCA_000404065.3 Pinus taeda
ATTAAAATAAAATAAAATATTTTTTTCTTAAAATTTAAAACAAAGTGTTATAGAGTCTAGATGCAATTCTAGATGGAAAAAGACTATTTCAAATTATAATTTTTAACATCTTCTTTATCAAATAAGTTACAAGATTATGATAACTAAACACTCATAAAATTTATGAACTAAATAACTATCGTCTAAAACATTCTAAATAATAACTAATAATACAAAAATATTCTAAAATTATTGCAAACAATAATTAATAACAAAACTAATAAAGATAATTATGGAATGTAGTACCAAACTAATATATTATAGAAAATCCTAATACATATCTATATAGTTCATTGCTATGTAGCTGATAAGTCTTCCTTCTACCTAATACTTAGGATAACCTTGAACCTATGTTTAAAGTAGGTAGATTTTTATTCATAAGATATCTAAAATATTTTGGCTCTAAAATATGTTTTAAAATATATTTTGAATATAAACTCTTATCATGTTGTCATATAAAAGGCTATTATTAAAAGAAAAATTAATATAAATAATTTAAATTTTATAATAATATTACTCAAAACATGATTTAAACACTCAATATCTGAGTACAAATTATGTTTAGATGATTATAACTATTATTGGAATGTGATTATTCATTACAACATAGTTTTTGGTTTATGGGGATGAACAAATTTTATGCACAAATGCAAAGTGCTAGTGCTTATGGCAACCTTAAGTGTCGCACTATGGCTAGCATTTGAATTGGTTGCCATTATTGGTCAACAATGAGTGTCCCCTATACATATGTGCTTTAGCTTACATATTATGAAACTTGGACACTATTTTCTCTAAGTTAAGCAACTTAGATTATGCATGGTAGTGTACCACCTTAAAAGATCTAAATATTGGTACCATCTTGTTAGGCATATAAATGGTTTGATGTCTTATGACTTTTTTATTTTTATTCATGAACTACAATTTGGATTAAATAAGGGGATTCATGAATAAACCAATATCATATCATGTGCATTTAGAATTTAGGGGTAGGTAGGTTGGGGGGGTTGGGGTGGTATATAAATAGTCACATAGTTATTCAATATATTAGATGATATTAAGGAACTAGGAGGGGATGTGTAACCACCCCTCCCACGATTACCCACTTTTATGGGCTCTCCAAGGTAAACATGAGCTAAGTGTCGCTATGATATGACCTGACTCCCGAGTTCCATTTAAGCAAGTGGGACCTACAAGCTAAAGACTTATTGACATTCCTCACGGACTACAAACCACTCATGAGGTAAACAACCACCCCATATGACCAATCCCTGAGTTGGAACTCTTTTTCACTACCTTAAATCCATAACTGCACCCATAAAATTGCATGCATGTGGTTATGAGGCTCCAACCACATGCATAAACATGCCTCTATGTTGTTATTACCTGAGATCCTCAGTTTTGTGCTAGCAATTGGGAGATACGCCACTTTTTCAGGCCAGCCTCTAGACCATTACCCAAAACTACCGGTAACTTTCCAAAATCGTAACAATGATGATAACAATGATAAACAATCCAAAATTGAGAAAGTTCTTGACCTAGACATGCCCAATGCATACTAGACATTTTATTGAACATATGGTAAACATGAAAGCTATAGGTCATGAATGCATAATTGATCAAAAGGGTCTGGATTTCATCTGAGAATGACCAACACGACTCAATTCCCTCTCAAGCTAGTTGCATCAACACTTGTTAGCCCATACATTCATCAACCATTCATTAAGTTATCAAATTTTAACGAGAGCTATAGCTAGAGCACATCATAGAACTATGCAAATGACTAACATATAACCAAAATAGGAACCATGACAAATCTGCCATAAAATCAACATAATAACAAGTACATGTGCTTATTAATCACATAGAGAAAATAACTCATCATTACATATGCACAAGCCAACCAAGTCAAGGACTTCCATGTACCACCCGACCATAGATTAGGCCAAAACAAATCTTTCTTTCAACCAATCACCCTTGTGCCATATTCCAAGCATGAATGTGGGATATGATGTGATAAATCAAGAAATAATAAACCAAGGACTCCAAAGGTTAAACCACCTTCACCCTTAAGCTACCGTGATCTCACCTAAACTAGTCCCGAGATCACAAAACCAAACCAATCTTGGATGCCTCATAATTCCTTCACCATACCTTGAGGAATTTCCCTGTCTCCACCCACTTGTGGAGGTATTCCTAGAAAAAATGATCTCCACCCCCAACCCTTTGGGATTTTCCTAAGACCACCTAACTCGATTCCAGAGCCATCCAATTATCCAAATGTCAACCAAGAATGAATCCCATCACACCATAGCTATATAAAAAATGGAAATGCAAGGCTAAAACCACTGTTAAACTAAGCAAAAGTTGTGCCAATGGTAAAATAATAACCAAATAAACAAATGCATATACCATCCATTCACACCTCGGCTAGGAAATAACACATGCCACACGTTACCTACAAAATCCTCTTCCTGAAATGTTGATCCAACCTTCCTTTACTTGTCCTTTGCTTTCCTTTTCTCATCCTTTCTCCCAATCCAAGTGAATGCTAGAGTGCTCCAAGAATACTATAAGTGCATGAGAGAGAGAATGAAAGTAGAGAGGCAAAACTAAACTAACAAAAGTTGTGAATTTTTTCTATGATGCCCTTTTTATCATTGAGACCTCTTTTTTCTTCATTTTCCTTCAGTTTTCCTCCATTTTCCCTCACATGCAAAATTTTGTCTCTTCATCTCCCTTATCTCCTATTTTCCTTTATTTTCATAATTAAATGCCAATTAATGCCTCTTTTCCTTTTCCAATGTCTTTGTCAATTTCCTTAGCCATAATAAACTACAAATGATGCCCACAATAGTGTTTACCCAAGATTCAACTTGGAATACGTGTCTCATGACCTTGGTCTTATTATTTTTTCCTTTATTACATGAAACTTTGACCTAAGGTTGTTACAAATCCCTCCCCCTTGGGGGAACACCTTGCTTAGTGTTCTATGACACCTATGAGCAAAAAACCACTGAAAACAAAACATACTGCCTATGGAGCTTTATAACATAGTTCGACACAAAATTTACAATGAAAACAAAAAAAAACATACTTCTTATTGGAGCTTTATAACATAGCTGATTGTAATATCTACAATGACAACCATATACATATATATACAAAAAGCACATTTGCTTGAACTAGAAAATAATAAGGATACATCGCTCACATCTGATCAACCATCTCCCATGTAGCTTCATCGAGTCAAAAGTTCTTCCACTGCACTTTAACTTGCTCTATTACTTGGTTTGGAGCATGATTTGTTTCCACTACAGAATTCATTGTAGCTATGGTTGGAACTCTCCATTTTGGTTTCACCTATAATATAGACCAATCAATCACATGACCAACATCCTATACATATTTCTTAAGTAATGAAACATGGAAAAAATCATAGACTTTCATTGTTGGCAATAGTGCAAGGTTTAGGCCACTGGTCCAATCCTATTAAGGATCTTAAAAGGCTGCAACATAGAGGCGCCAACTTGGCACATGATCCAATCCTAAATCATTTCCTCTTGGGATTAATCCAAGTACACATGTTCCCAAACCTAAAACTCCTTGAATTCTCTATGATGATCTACACAACTCTTTTGTACGTCTTGTGTTTCCTTCAAATTCCTTTTGATAACCTACATCTCCTAATCTGTCTCAGCCAACATATCCAGTCCAATCAACACCCTGCTCACTGGATCACTCCAACTGATGGGAGTATTACAACTCTGTCCATAAAGAGCCTCAAATGTAATCATCCTGAATGACTCCTAATACCCATTATTGTATGAAAAATATACTAGTGGAATATACTATTCCCACTTCCTCTACCAGTCTATGAATTACATCCTCATATTATCCTCCAAAATACTATTGACCCTCTCTATTTGTCCATCTGTTTATATGTGATAAGTTGTCCTAAAATCCAACTCGGTCCCCAAGCCTGGAAAAAACTCCTTCCAAATATTGGAAGTGAACTTAGCATCTCTATACAATATTGTCTTCTTAGGAAGACTATGCAACCTCAGTATCTCTCTATTGAAGATCTGAGCTACCTCACTAGCTGCATTCGTAGACTTCACTACACTGAAGTGAGCTACCTTGCTCGACATGTCAACCACAACCATGATGGAATCACATTATCTTGATGTCCTTGGAAGAGATGTAATGATGTCCATGGAAATGACCTCCCATTTCAATTATGGAATTGGAATAGTTTACAATAGACCGGTTGGGTCCTTACACTCAAATTTCACCTACTGATAGTAAAAAATCTAGCAACAAACTCAGGAACTTGGTTCTTCAAGTTCAATCAGTAATAGAACTTCGAGGTAAGGTATTTTTATAAGTTGGAGGTGGCCAGTTAACTTGGCCACCCTTGGTCAGTGAACAAAAAGTGATTTATGAGTCATCATGCAACATGGGAGTGTCACATCAGTCAATATTAGATAACAAAGAGTGGAAGTTGATTACGAGGGATGAGGGAATGATCACTCCAAGTGGGACAAAGGTCCAAACGAGGAAAACTCATACCTCTACCAAGTCATCATAGCACTTTGAGCCTTGGTCCAAAATAAAATATAACATATTGAGGCTCAAATTCTCTTGTATCTACACTCATTTCAAAAACATTTAAGGTAAGGACGAGCTTGGGGACTCATCGAGGAGAGTCAAACCTTACTCTGTCATTTTTACAGGATGAAGCTATAGGAAGCTACAGGAATCTACATGAAGCCCAGAAAATTGCTACAAGAAGCCTCCAAGGGTGGAAGAATGTTTCCAAGGGTGGAAGAATGTTTCCATGTGGTGAAAATTAAGTGGCCCCTCTCATTCATCTATCCATAATTTACATGTTGGTGCACCTTGAATTCTACAAGTAATATCAGTCATGTTGTGATTTTTTTTGGCTATAGATTAGATGGAATATACATAATGGTCATCAACTAGAGATTCCAATCCTCTATTCCCATTTAATTACACAATAGATCTATTATAGGAAGCAACCCTCCTACACTTAACTGAAAACAAAGGAAAATATGGGAGGGGGGTTCAATAGAAGGGAGCCTACGGACACTAATAGAATTCACCTTCATCCTCATGTATTAGACATTTTCATAATGCATAAGTGGTTAGGTTTCTTTGAGATACTGAAAGGATATGATGATGACATTACCTATGAATTTTCCATGGCCCTAAACTCTCAGACAAGAGTCAGCGCCACTGCTGTGGTAAGAGGATTAGCCATTTCCATTAGTGCTAGGCTAATTAGCAGGGTGAAAACCCTTCCCCTAGGGATCGAATGGAGGATAGAAGACAAGAGTAACAATGCCATTTCCAAAAATAAATTATTCACTGTTGATGAAAAACCTATTGAAGATAAAAATGGAGTCATGATGGAAAACCTACCCTATCCCTAGGATGAGGTAGCCTACCATATCCTCAAGTTCATCTCCTGTAAAGGAAGACTGAGTGTAGTCTAAGATACCACTTCAAAGAACAAAGGTTTCAAGCATAATTACCCCTATCCCAATGACTCGGTGTACCTTATTTCCTCCTACAGTCCATCAAGGACATGAAACAAAAGGTGAGAGAGGGACAACACCAACACTTAGGCCACAATGGCCTCATCAAACTGATCGTGGAATATGCGTTGAATAAAATAAGGATCCCTTTCCTTTGGTCGAAATTCAGGGATATGGACAAAGAAGCCTTCAATGACACTCTAACCCTCACACTAGGTGAGACCCTGCCCTCTAATGCTAGAGGAAGAGAAGGGAAAGAAGAGGAAGAAGAGGAAGAGGAAGAAGAGGTAGAGGTAGAGAAAAAAAAGGAGGAACTAGAGAAAGAAGAAGAAGTAGAGAAAGAGCAAGGTGAAGAAGAAGAGTAGGAGCAGCACGAAGAGCCAAGCCCTAAGAAAACCACTGCATCTAGAGAAGAAGAGGTATCCTCAGAGAAAACAAGTTTGTCTCTAGGGCCCACTAAAAAAGAGGTAGATGCCACCTTATCTACCTTGAGAACACAAATCAAACCTAAAAATAAAAGGTAAAGGCAAACTCCCCTCTACTTCAAAACCATGAAAAGCACCAAGATTAAATAGAGGAGGCCTCAAACTCCCACTAAGGCCCCTATTACAATTGAGGAATCCCCAAGTAAAAAGGAGGATCTAGGACCCACTGAAAGGAAAGTTGAGTAAGTCACCAATCTTGTAGTCATATAAAAGACTCCCATAGCATATGTAAGGAGGCCTGCCACTAGATAAAACTCCTTTAAAAAACCCAAGGTGCCTACCACACTCCAATAAAAAGGAAAAGGGAAGATACAGGAAAAATAAAGTGTGTTACAGGAAACACAGAGCATGCTACAAGAAGAGAAGGAGGAGAAACGGGAAGGGAAAAAGGCAACACAATAGATATAGGTGGGGACAACTTCCATAAGAACATTTGAAAAGGATTTCCTAGAGCTACAAGAGTCTAGTCCACTACCTAGTGTGAACTCCTATTATAAGTTAATTGAAGGAGATAAAGTAATCCCACAAAATAAATGTAGTCCCAATTTTTTTTGAGCTTGGAGAAGAAAGAGGAAGGACCCAAAAATGGATGTAGATTGCTAAATCCAAGAAGGTAGAATATGTGGGCCTCATGGAAGAGAAGGTCCTCGAAATGGGAAAAGAGTCAAGTGAGTTAAGGGAAAAGAAATCCAAAATGAGAGAACAATTATAGGAAAAAATTAGATGGTTGAGGAAGAAATTTCAAGAAAAGGAAACCCAACTGACCACAATGGTAAGGCTCTCCATGGAGGCACTACAGTGCAAATTTCCATCCAACTATTATGCACTATTCCTCAAAGAACAATGGATGTAGTTCCAAATAAAGACATTAGCACAACATGGATCCATGTCATTTCAGGATTACAAGTAGTTCATTAATTTGTGTGACCAAAGTAGCATAGAAGACACAACCAAATTAGTTGAGTTCTACCTGCACAAGCTCACCTTAAATGATATCAATGCTTCTGCTCATAATTCTAAGATGGGATACATAAAACTGATGGCCCTTGCATCTTGGATGACTCATGAGGAGGCTAGAGTTGAGGAGGTTAACAAAGTAATGGCAAAGAAAGAAAAAGAACCCCTCAATATCAGGGCATAGCAGATAAGTCCCATGGCTGTAATCAATACTCACAACATCATTGTTAGGTCCCTATAATACTGGTGATTGCCCCATTACTATTGTCAATGTAACCCCTTATTATTATTGTTGTTCCCTTGTTGTCCCCACATTGTTATTATTGTGTCCCAAAGAAGCCCACTATTGTTATTTTTGTTCCCTTATATTATTATTGTTATGTCGGTTTTGATTATATGTGACCCCTTAGACTACTATATATAGAAAGGAGGTTTTTTCATTTGAATCATCCAAGAATTGTTCACTTGTGTAATGTAAATGAGGTTTCCCCCTCAAAGAGGCTTATTTTGAAGTCATTGATCTATATTTTCTTCTATTTTGTGAGTTGGTTGCATAAAATTTGGTATCAGAGGTTTGGACTCTAGGGTTTCACTACTCCAAAAAGGTCATCGTGGAATTTTCTCTATAAATTTTTTTATATGATGTTTCATAAGCTAAAAAAAAATCTATTTGAGCCAAAATCTTGATGACCCTGGGGTCTGAATTTCGGAGCTTCTCTCACTATATTCTCAGAGATATGATCCAAGGTAGTTAGGGTTTTTGCAGGATCCCGAATTACATCCCAAACAGGTGACCGTGGGAAAATCGTCATAACTTTCTCTCTAAGTATCAAATATAAATTTTGTAAGAAGGTATAGAAACAGGATGGAATATAGTTTTTTGTGCATCACTTTCAGGTCCGAAGGGTGAAACAGTGACACTTGGCACTTCTTACAAGTTATCTCTATTAAAAAAGTGTATAATTAGGTCATCTTGGGAGATTCAACATAACTCTTTCTTGGAGAATCCAATTTAGATCAGACTGGTGGCGTTGGAAAGAGGAGTCAGAGAGCTACCACAACACACAATTTCAAACCTCGGAGATCCGAAATTTAAGATATACATTAGATTCAATATCAAGCTCCTACAAATAAAAAAGGGTGTGTAGTCTTTTTAAATATTTGCATAAGTTTTGTTTGAAAAATTAGTTTGAAGTGATTAAAAGGGAATAGTGAAGAAAATTATCATTAGTTTATGCCCCAAAGAAAGAAACTGGCAACATCTAGTAAGCAACCCGAAAGCTCTACTATGACACATGAAGAAGAGGAAGAAATGCAACATGATATATCAAAATTACGAGACCAAGTGCAACAAATTTTTCTCTCACAAAAGGTAACAGAAGCTAAGATGGATGGTTTGAATAATGACATCAATGGTATGAAAGACAACATTGAATATTGGAAGAAAGAAATGGAAGGATGGAAGGAAGGTTTGACAAAGTTGCTACAAGAAAGACTTCCTAATGGAAAAAAGGTAGTAGAGAAAACTCATCATGAGAGAAAAAAGAAATGTTAATCATGATTCAAAGAATGAAAAGAATGAAGATTTGAAGAAAGACATGGAAGGCTTGAAGGAAGGTTTGAAAAAGTTGCTACAGGAAAGGGTTACTAATGTCAAAAAGATAGTAGAGGAAACTCATGATGAGAACAAAAGAAATGTTAATCATGATTTCATAGACTCTAAAGTTGGAATAAAGACCCACCACGTTCGAAGGATCGATATGAGGAAGTTTGATGGAAAGGATCCTGTAACGTGGATAGTACAGATCGAACAATATTTCGATCTCCATAATGTGGAAAACACACAAAAGGTACACATTGTAACTTTATATTTGGAACCCAATTATTTCTTATGGTATCGATGGCTCTGCTCTCGTAAACGAATTGTCACTTGGTCAATTTTTATAAATGAAATGATAGCACATTATGAGGATACAAATAGCAACACCTTCTTTAGCCAATTGATAAATCTCAAACAAAAGGGTTCAATGGTGGAGCATATTGAGGATTTCCAAAAATTGAATATAAGGGTAAATGATATTCCAAAGGAGCATAGGATTGATGTTTTCATATAGACTTTAAAGGATAACATCCAACATGAGGTTCACCTTTGGGAACCTAATTCATTGTAGAAGGCATTCAGGTTGGCAAGAAAAATTGAAAGAAAAATTATGGCAACAACGAAACCTACCACTCACAACTATAAAGATGGAAGCGTTGCTGCCCCTAGCCTTCCACAACCTACAAGTTTGACACCATAAAAATTGGAAGAAAAAAGAGAAAAGGGTATTTGTTAAAGTTTTGATAGAAAATACACTAAAGTTCATAAGCGTTCTGAGAAAAAATTATTTTACATAGATTTTGAAGAGGAGGAAGAAAAGGAACAAGAAACGTCAAAAGAAGAGGATATACATCAGGAATCAACCCTAGAGAAAGAATAAATGAATCCAACCATATATTGTAATGCATTGGCAGGAATTATTACTCCTCAAACTCTCAAGATGGAAGGACATGTCAAGAAGAAAAAGGTAATAGTGTTGATTGATTCAGGTAGTACCCAAAATTTAATTCATTGTAAGATAGCCAAGGAATTGAATTGCTTCTTATATCCAATACCAGAGTGTCAAGTGATGGTTGCAAATCGAGGAACCATAAACTGCTCTAGAAAGTGCCATAATATCAAGCCATCCATGGGAGAATATGTATTGAATAGTCCTATGCTTTCTATTCCAATGGGTGGTGTTGATGTTGTACTAGGAATCTAATGGCTACAATCTTTGGGTACGATAGTTTTTAATTTTCAAGAAATTTTCATGAAATTTTGTTGGGAAGGAAAGGAAGTTGAATTAAGGGATATCACAGGGAATCCAAGAAATCTAATCAGATCTAATGATGTGACAAAGATTCTGAAGAAAGAACAATGGGGCGTAATTGCACAATTATGTTCACTATAAGTTCCCACATTGAAATAATCTATTTCTTCATATCTCCAAAAAGTCTTGGATGATCATTCCAAGGTGTTTGATACTAACAAAGGCCTCCCACCTATTTGTGATCATGATCATGCTATTCATTTGATTCCAGTAAGTGTTCCTCCAAACATTAGGCCTTAAAGATATCCTTATGCCCAAAAGATCAAAATTGAACGTATGGTTGCAGAAATACTAAAGGTTGGAATAATTCAACCTAGTCATAGTTCTTTCTCTGCTCTAGTAGTATTGGTGCATAAGAAGGATGGATCATGGCATGTGTTTCCGTATTATAGGGAGCTCAACAAGTTGACTATTAAAGATAAATTTCCCGTTCCTGTCATTGATGGATTATTGGATGAATTACATGGAACAATTTACTTCACCAAGTTGGATCTTCATTCAATATATCATCAAATCAGAATGAAGATTGAAGACATTACAAAAACAACATTTAGAACTCATGAGGGTCATTATGAATTTTTGGTCATGCCTTTTGGCCTTACCAATTCACCTTCAACATTTCAAGGTTTGATGAATTCCATTTTCAAACCCTTCCTTAGAAAATTTATGTTAGTATTTTTTTTTATGATAAACTAATCTACAACAAGTCTTGGAATGATCATGTTCAACATGTTGATAGGGTGCTCAAACTATTGGAGGATAAAAAATTATATGAAAAAACCTCCAAATGTTTCTTTGGAGTATAGGAGGTGGAATATTTGGGTCATATTGTATCTCATGAAGATGTTAAGGTAGAACCTAGAAAATTAAAGCCATTAAGAAATGGAAAATCCCCACATCCATAAAGCATCTACAAGGATTTATCGGGTTGACAAGGTATTATTGCAATTTTGTTAAGAATTATGGGAAAATAACAACACCTCTAACTACATTACTGAAGAAAGATACATTTTCTTGGACTTCAGAAAGATACATTACTAAATATCTTAAAGATGCAATGCGCCAAGCACCGGTCTTAGCTATGCTAGACTTCACAAAAACCTTTGTTGTGGAATGTGATGCCTTGGGAAATGGAATTGATGTTGTTTTAATGTAAGAAAAAAGAACCATTTCTTTTAATAGTTGTCTAATCAAAGGAAAGTATTTACACAAAGCTATTTATGAGAAGGAAATACTGGCAATACTACATGCACTTAAGAAATGGCGACCTTACCTAACGGGAAGACACTTCAAGGTAAAAATAGATCATGATAGTCTTAAATACTTTTTAGAACAAATATTATCTTCAGAATTGTAGCAAAAAAGGGTCACAAAGATGTTGAGTTACAACTTTGAAATCATTTACGAAAAAGGGAAGCAAAATGTTTTTGTAGATGCACTCTCAACAAAGGATGAGGATGTGAAAACATTGCTTTGTGCCATCTCTATGATCCAACTAGATTGGATAAACAAAACAAGGGATGAATGGAATAATGATGAAGAAGTCTAGCCACTCATTCAAAAGTTGCAGCAAGATCCCAGTACATCTGAAACATTTAGTTGGAAATATGATTCGTTATGGTACAAAGGTCATTTATACATTTGTAAGAATTCCCAACTCAAACAAAAAATTCTTCTAGAATTGCACACCTCTCCCTTAGGACGGAACTCGGGATTTTTAAAAACTTACCATAGGATTAAGAAGGAATTTTTTTGGGATGGCCTTAAATTTGATATTCAAAGGTTTGTGGCAGAATGTTTGGTTTGCCGACAAAATAAAGTTGAGACAATTAAGACCCCAGGTCTGTTACAACCTTTATCCATTCCAAGTCAATGTTTGGAGGAGGCTTCAATGGATTTTATCACAAGTTTACCCAAGTCTGAAGGAAAGAGTGTCATCATGGTGGTAGTTGACAAACTTACCAATTATGCACACTTTTGTACATTATCTCATCCATTTCAATCCTGTCTAATTGCTACTGCATTTATGGAAACAATTCAGGAGCTACACGTAAACCCAAAGATTATTGTAAGTGACAGATATTGCATTTTCACTAGAAATTTTTGGACTGAATTATTTTCTTGTTTAGGTACTCAATTAGCTCATAGTTCATCTTATCATCCTTAATCTGATGGGAAAATTGAGATAGTGAACAAATGTTTGGAAGGATATCTTCGTTTCTTTGCATCTGATAAAAAAACACAACAGATCAAGTGGTTGCCTCTGGCTAAATGATGGTATAAAAATTCCTTCCATATTGCAGCAAAAATGACCCCAATTATGGCACTTTATGGATATCATCCATCATCCATCACAACATCTTTAAGAGAAAATTCTAAGGTTCAAGCAATGGAAGATCACATTGAGCATCAACAACAAGTTCTCCAACTCTTAAAGGATAACCTCACTTTGGCGTAGAATAGAATGAAACAATAGGCAAATCAACATCATAGTGAAAGAAGTTTTGATGTGGGTGGCTAGGTATTTCTACGGCTACAACCATACAAACTAATGTCCCTCAAGCAAGCTAATAAGGATAATAAATTATCACCAAAGTATTATGGTCCATACAAGGTGTTGCAAAAGATTGGTACTATGTCATACAAATTGGAGCTTCCTGCACATTCTCGAGTGCACCTAGTTTTCCATGTTTCATGCTTAAAGAAGGTTATAGGTGACAAGCTCCCAATTCAAACAATATTGCCAGAACTTGATGAGGAAGGAAAGACCATATTGGAAGCTGAAGCAGTCACAAAAACACGAACTCGACAACTACGAAATTGATCAGTTTCAGAGAATCTCATCAAGTGGAAGAACTTACCCACTAAATATTCCACATGGGAGGATGAGAATTTTATATAGAAGCATATAGAACTACTCAAGCGTTGAGGAAACAACTCTTTTGAAGGAGAGGGGCATGTTAGGTCCCTATAATACTAGTGATTTGCCCATTACTATTATCATTGTAACCCCTTATTGTTATTGTTGTGCCCCATAGAAACCCACTATTATTATTGTTGTGCCCTTATGTTATTATTGTTATGTTGGCTTTGATAATATTGTAACCCCTTAGACTCCTATATACAAAAAGGAGGCTTTGTCATTTGAATCATCCAAGAATTGTTCAGTTGTGTAACATAAAGGAGGTTGACCCCTCGAAGAGGCTTATTTTGAAGTCATTGACCTATTTGTTCTTCTATTTTGTGATTTGGTTGCATAAAAATAGGCTAGAACCTAGATACCTTGACACTCAAGAGTAGGCCATATCCCATTTTGAGGACACTCTCAAGTTGTTAGGGACAAAGATCCAACAAGCATGTCAGAGAAGATTGAATGCCTTGCCACATAGTCTTCAAATCAGGGAGTATCAATCTCTTGAAAGGTTGAGGAATGCATTAGAAAGAACACCCCTATTGTTGGGCATGGAATCCCCCCAATGCATGTTTTGGGGCTTCAAGCACAATTTTTGACTGAATCTTGTTGTAAAGCTCCGCAAAATGTGAGCGCATGGCATGAAAGTATACTAGAGTCATAGGGTTGTCTGCCCTAGTCTTCTAATGTACTATCGTCCTACCCATGGTCTGCGGACCAAGGGATTGTATAAATAAATAAAGGTTCTAAGTTGTAATAGAAAATGAATGGATGAAGGATAAGATGAAGGCATAAGATTGATTCTAAGTGTGTAAGTGTGTCTTTGGGTCGTAGAGTAGGAGAAGGTTCTGCAGCTGAGTACGCAGATGCCTAGTAGTCCGTAGCTGAGTGCGCGGATCCCTACAACTGAGTGCGCAGGGCGGAGTCGAGTCTGTAACTGAGGAAGGAATTAATAAAGAGAAGTTTTGTTATAATTTTGTCGGTCTATTTTTGGGTTAATACTTGATTGATATAATCTGCAATTATACTGTTTATTTACTATGCACATCTTTATGAATGGTTTATGTTGTTGAATATAACTTAAAGAACTCAACTAACTAACACTGGACAATACAAGTAAGACCTTGGGTAATAACACAGAGCATGATGTTCAACCTTGATTAAGGGTTGCGCGAAGGTCGAATATCAAGTGTTGAGGTACGGGAAAGTGCACGAGGCGAGTTGCACGCAGGGTCAAACCTCAGACCGGTTGACCTAATCAAACATCTCTAGGGTGCGGAAACTGGGTTCTAGCACCCTCCCATACTACTTTGGGTGAGACCTCAGTCCGCACTCTATGGACTATTGCCGAAAGGGCTAGTAGTACCGAGATTTGTTTGGCTAATTAACTCTGAACCTAGGTTAGGCCCCAACAAGCCAACAAATGGTTCCATTGCTGGGACCGGGATCTGTATAAGAGATGTATAATGTCGGATCGCTGGAATCCAATAAAGAAAGGAATAGAAAATTGGTTGGACCAGAAGATTCACGATTTCACAACGCAGCAAAATAGGAATCCATAGTTATTAAAAGAAAAGTGGCTAAATTGCTACTTATATATGGAAAACCATGAAATTTTCTTTGCATCCTTCCTCACTAAGTTGTATGAGCAGACAACCAAGGAAGGTATAAAATCGACAAACCGATCGTGTGGACTCCAAAATTGGTTCATAGACTGGAAGCATCAAAGGATAAAATCACACGTGATGTCGATCATTGGCTCGTTCGAATCATAGGAGGATTCATCACCAAATTTGTGGTAGATACTTCAGTTAGTTATAGCAAGGTAGAATGACGTTTCCTCAAGGGACTGCGAGTTAAGTATGTTAAATCTTTGAATACTTGGATTAAAATGTTACTGGGTGAAAAACGGGTTATGCGAATAGATTGATGTTTGGGGCTACACAGAGTGGGAGGATCTACAGAAATGAAGGTACTGCAGAACTAGAAACTAGCCCCTTGATTTCACCTCCATGAGAGAGCGAGGAAGAGCTCGCGAAGGTCTCACCAAGAAGTGCAATCAATTTGATAAAGCAACAAATTCCACACACACCACTCCCATCTACACCACCACTAGTTTCACCATCTTCAACCCCGTCTTCACCCACACCACCTCCGCCACCACCACTATTCATTATGGCAAGTGAAATAAAGTTGTCATTGTTCAAGGGAGTAGGCAATGAAGACTGAGACTAGTTTTGGTTCATGATAAAGGTTGTATGAGAAGCGGAGGGAGTCATAGATGAAAATATAAATAAGGCAACGCTGGTCAGCGCTCTGAATGCAGGGATCACAGATATCAAAGTAGCGCTGAACAAAGAATTTAGCAGACCAAATTCAGAGGCACAGTCAATCATTGGGTTCAAGGAAATCACAATGCTACCAGGCGAAACCCCGTGGGATCTAGATTAGAGACTAAAGTGCAAAATTTGCGAAGCAAACATGACACTAACAGATGGACAACACCATGCGTGATTTGTAGCGTCATTAACACCACACCTACATAATGTGTTGTCACAACAAAAGTTGACCACTTAGGCCAAGGCCTAGGAGGCCGCAATGAGATTGCACAAAACCCCGATGCAAGACACTAACTTGGGATTTCAGTAGATTCACGCGTAGTTGTAGAACTTGTGCCTAGAAATGCAGAGTTTGAAACAAGATAGGAAAACTCACCTAGAAGTGCGCAAGGAGGTATGGTGTGTAAAGTGCAAAGGCCAGGGACATGACAAGGACCACTGTCTAGTGTTCAAGAATTACCTAGCAGGAGGAGGACCAATGCCATTGAGACCGGAGGCACAAGCAGTACCAAGCACGGTGCTTGTACTATGGTGCACGATTTGTTAGATAGGAGGGAAGCATGCTACAGATAACTACGATCTATTATAGAAGTATACATAGAACTCCCAACAGTTGTTATGTAATTTTTACAGATCAGTAGGCCATGAGGACTGCACCTGTAGAAGTTATGAATTGATGATGGATCAGACTCCTACCTACAAAGTTCAGGCTGAAACACGAGCCCTTGATCAAAATGCAAGGATGGTGTGCACTGGATTTTAGGGGCACAGATGAGGTCGAGTTGGAATGGGACCCAAAAAAGGTCGCAGATAGCTAATATGTTACAACTGCGGAGGGCCAAAACATTATGCCCGCGGTTTCACAAATCCAACATAGCCCTCATGTGTGTATTGCATGATGTTTGACCATGAGGCAGAGGATTGTCCCACATTGATAGCAAGGTTGTGTGATAAGGGAACACTTCAACCTCCTCCAGCACAAAATTTGCAAACGATAAGGTCTGAGTCGTGCGAGGAGGACCCAAACATAAATATCTTGCTTTGAAGTTGTATCATGACAGATGATGACAAAGATAAGTAGCCCGAAGAGTTCCTAGGTTTGCAAGGCTCCAACAAAAGAACCAAATTTTGATTTAGAGTGTGCTAAGGAGACATTCATGGAAGCTAAGAAGAGCTTCGTGGATGCTTCCACTTCAGGAGGTAAATATAAACTAGAACCAGAAATGGACCCATCAATTCTCACTACATTCTTGGAGACATGCATGAAGCTACTGCATGACATTAAGGCTATGAAGGGACTGCAAGAACTTATCACTAGATGTGTCGGAACTGTGCCAGGAGAACAGTGCATTGTCTAGAAGCTCGAGAAGCACATGATGCGAACAGGAAGGGAGAAGAGATTGACTATAGAAATTGGGGAATATGAAATGGATCAAGTGATTTTGGATCTAGGGTCAGACGTGAACGCCCTGCCAAAGCAGATCTGGGAGCGCATGGGTAGGCCTCCTTTGCAATGGTCTCCTATCCAGCTGAGAGTGGTGAATCATCAAAAGATCCTACCTATTGGAAGATTACAGGGAATTATAGTAGATATCAAAGGAGCAAGCGCGCTTGCAGATTTCAAAGTAATAGAGATTGTTGATGACAACAATCCCTATCCTGTGCTATTGGGAATATATTAGGCCATGGACATGAATGGAGTGATAAATAAAAGAAGCACAAGATGATTTTTGAGAAAAAATCAGTACGTGTAGTGGTTCCTTTAAACCCTGCAGAAGGATCGTGCTACATAGAGCTAGTGTGAGACTACAACAACGATGACAATTTGGACTACATCTATAAGATAACCACACGGGAGCAAGATCAGGTAAACCCAACTATGGATGGTCAAGTCTCTTGGGAGCACGAAAGCTCCTGCACATCAAAATTTGACGAAGAGATGGAACAGTGGCAAAACCAGTTACACGAAGTAACTATGCTTAATTGTAACATGATGACGAGATCACTATGCTGCATAGTGACAGAGGTTAGATATTTCCCTACGTATGATGGGTGGAGTGAGATAGATGACTTCCTGACCAAATTTGAAACAAAAGTACCCAAATAGCACCGTTTCAACACACTAAAGTGGGCATTGCACGCTACGCCCGCAAAATGTTGGGGTACATACCAATAAAGTTTTGAGGACTAGTGCAAATGCATAAGGATGATGCACACATGGTTTGGGAAGATACCAAGGTGACAAATATATGGAATAGTTGGAGGAACCAACCTACACTCCCACTTATCCAGGTGGATACCAGCATTTGGGGCCATAAGAAATAAAATCAGTAAACAGGTGTGAGTAAGCAATGGCACGAATGACCCCTATGATTAGAAATAGGGAGTATGGAAGGAACTAGTGCACCAAAAGACATCCACACTGAAGCCATTAGCAAAGTATTTGAAGCACTGAATAAGGCCTACGTTGCGAAATGAACTGACTGGGACCTGTGCGTACCAATAGTTCTATGGGCTTACAAGACTACGTACAAGAGCCTGACGGTGTAGGTGCCTCCTAGGCTGGAATATGAGGCAACCGTGAGAGCCCCCATGAAGCAACAACTATCTAGTCCACGCAGGATAGCACTAGTAGCTATGATGGCCCACAGCGCCTTGAAGGGAGTGCTCATGCAGATGAAAGAATCCGAATGCTTGGGAGTTGAGGAAGAAGTCCAGCAGAGAAATTTCAAGATCCAAGACCTTGAGAAGGAAAGGGTGCTATTAAGGATGAAGAGCGTGTTGATAGAAGCAGAAGTAAAGAAATTGAAAAACGAGATAAAGAAATATTTTCTCGATAAGAAGACCAGGATGCCAAAACAAGGTGTGCAAGACCTCGCTGATAAGGTTGAGCCCTATTACCACAAATTGATCAGTTTGATGCCTCGACTTAAACTACATATTACTGAGCATAGAGACTGCAGTAGCAGATTGCAAATAATAAAGTGCGTGATGCTGACCCATAACAACAAAAGGGGTGGCTTCTCCAGGAACTGTGATGAACGATAGGGTGGGACTTTTCATGGGTGGTGCAACCACCTGACTAGCTGAAGGAAGGATAGTCTTAGCACTCCAGGAAGTTGGAAGGGAGCATGGAGCTATAAACTATTCTTCCCTAGAGTTGCACGATAATGGAGGTGCGCACAGAACAAAGAGTCACAAGGTCCATGACCACGCATGGGGGTTGTGCTGCTATGAAGGTTGCCTAGAAAGTGACCGTTGAAGTCACTATTCATGGTGGGATGCTCAATTTGAGGCTAAATTGAGTGGGTAGTAGGAATTTAAGACTCAATTTATGGGAAAAATCTGGGAAAACCTACTGCCAAGGGAGCATTAATGGATTGGAGTTGGGGGGAATAGTCAAATTCAAATTCCAAAGGTGATATAAAATATAGAGGGCTACCCAACAAACAACACTTGGCCTTTTGCTAATTGAGCGATCGAACAAAATTCTGATTGTCGTGCGTCGAGTGTTGATTGAGACCCTAAGTTCACGAGGGCTAGATTTACAAATGAATACAATGAAGACCACTGGGAATGTTATGGAGATAACATGAATATCCGCTGATGAGCCTGCGTAGGCCCTGGTTGTAGGGGATGCCCCGACAGGTGCTGGAATTGTGGTAGAAATTCTGAAGTGACTGCGTATGCCATGACCCAAGAAAGACAAACAAGCAATGATTCTTGTATGTGGGTCCCCACGGAACCCCTTGCGCACGAAGTTAACCATGGAAGAGAAGAGAAAAGAGGTTACATGGAGACTGATGAAGAAGAAATAGAACTACAAGAGCTAATGGGCATCGAAGAAGAGGATGAAAGCATGGAGGTGGATACTCAGCTTATGCACGCTGTAACAAAACTGCCTGCCTATGTCCCCCCGTGAAAAGGGAAGGTGAAAGTACCCAAGAACCTAGACGATACCAAGAGCTCACTCCAGACCCCGCTCCTCTTCGATGGCATTACGTTTGAAGGTATGCCCCTAGGCTATGTGCCAAGCCTAAAATTCGAAGACTGGGACCTCGTTGACCACGAGAAGTTCCCTCATCTTGAGACTAGCAACCTCATGAAGCAGAACACTATGGGGGTCGGGTGATAGCATTAGAGCTACGAAAGTGGTTACGTGGAGTGGAAAAGGTTAGGCTGTTGAACCTACTCTAGGAGCTGCATTTCCACTGCGTGCCAATAACCATATTTGTCATCAGGCAGTTTCTCTACCTGGTGCATGATGGGTTCTTATGGCCGGAGGATCTCATCCCCATCACGGCAAACTTGATCCATCGAGTCTCCAGGCTTCTGTGCAAAGGGGAAGGACTCGCAGTGATATCGGAAGGAAAGGGTGGTGATTTGGCCATTGCAGAGGCCATGAAGAAAAAGTACAAGCTAGAGAAGAATAAAACGTGATACGCCATTTCCAGTATCAAGGACAAAGTAGTATGTGTGGAAACCCAAATCCTAGCAGGGAAAGTTATGCGCAAGTGTCGCGCAGATGAGGTACCTATGTGGTGGTCACACTAGTTGAGTAGTGCGCAGAGGGGTTCCAGTTTAACTGGTCTGAATTCCTCTGCACAATGTTTTTAGAGAATTGCTTTGAAGCCCAAGAATAGGGTAAAACATTCCACTATGCATGGATGTTGCTATCCATAGTGCTCGTAGCTATGGAATTACCAGAGGATAATCAACTCCCAGTAATTGATAGAGATTTCCCTGAGGCTGCGAAGTACACTTTGCTCCAGGCCATGAAGAATGCTGAAACGATTCGCAACTACAAGATCTCCTAGGTGCTCATGGAGATGGAGCTCAGGACGTGGATCAACTGTAAGCCACAGTTGTCACCCACAGTCTACAAGAGTCTGCAGAGCTTTGAAAAACTAAAGGCAGACATGCATAACATATATATTAGGACGTGGAAGGACCCTACAAAACAATGGAAAAGGTTACCCTTTGTAGACACGGACGATGCCATTTTCAATGCCCTGGAGGCATGGCCATTGGAGCGGTGCACCCCAATCCTCGCAGAGATCGAAGGATTGGCAACACAAAGAAATAAATATGAGGCTAAGTTGCACATCACAAAGTTGGCCAAAAAACAAAGGAAGGAGGCATCTATAGCAGAAGTGTAGGTGACACGAGACCCAATACAGACAGCGGTCAAAGAGGAGAAGGCCGTAGCAGTAGCAGTAGTGTAGGAGGCCGTTGCGAAGGTAGGCACGAACCAAATGACATAGGTTTAGGAAGCAGAGAAAGTAAATACCATAGAGGAAGGTGTGGACCCACAAATTGTGTTAACATAACTGAAGCACCAACACCCAACAGAGCGGGTAGGGTCGCGTAAGAAGAGTAAGGCTTAGAAGTTGTCCATTGACCCAATCACCCTGACTGACGGTGATCTACATGACATCAACGAGACAATACGCAATGTCACCTTTGAGGCTCTCCAATATTTCATGCAGGAGAACCAGATTGTGTTGGGGGCCCTTAGAGCCTAGCTGTAGGAATTACAAGTGCGCCCCCCTCAGGTTGGTACCCTCTCGACCAACCTCGCAACTGGCTCAACATCAGCAGAGTAGATGTTGCGCGTACAGATGATAAAGACCATAGTGCTACTGGAAGGGGCACTAGTACCATCAAATGCGACTAATAGGCCTTCGCTTAGCATGCCGAAAGGTCTTGGCCTCAATCTAGATGCACTTTCGTGCGAGACCTTATATGGGCTGCAGGATGGGATAACTACAGAGTTACCGGCTAGGGAGAGCCGTGTGCTCTAAGTTCTTAGTGAACATATGATAAATATGGAACAAATCATCTTGCAGCATGACAAATTGGTATCGCAAAATCAACAGTTGGTACAGGTGATAGACGATGCTTGCGAAAGCGTCCTAGAGTTGGCCATCCTAGCAGACATACCAGTTAGGTGCGAATCCACAGGTTAGCAGTAGGGGTCCACAAGGAAAAGGAAGAAACAACAAAGGTTCAGTTGGAGCTGAACCTTCAGATCGCTGAGCTACATTTAAAGACACAACCATCCACTCCCTTGGAAGTTAGGGAACAATGTGCTAGCACTATCACAGTGGGATTGGAGGAAATTGGAGGTGCAGTGTGAGACTACACCAACATCTTGGAAGAATCACTTGCGGTCGTCACAACTCTTCATTAGGATCCCAATATCTAGTGCTTAGAGACAGAGGCTTGCGAACTCCAACAGCAATATGACAATGTCCGGGGTACTTCATAGATGGTGGTCCTCACTTAGAGGCTTGCGAGGATGCAACAGACCAAGGTGCTAAAAGAACAGGTAGACGTGGCACGGCATAAGGAAGCAATCCTAAAAGTGTGCGTTCCTAAGTTTTGACCGAATCTTGTTGTAAAGCTCCGCGAATTATGGGTGCAGGGTGCAAAAGTATGATAGAGTCATTGGGTTGTCTGTCTTAGTCTTGTAATGTAATGTCAGCCTACCCATGGTCCACAGACCATGGGATTCTATAAATAAAGTAAGGTTCTAAGTTGTTGTTGGTTACCTATACCAATAGGTTTCATATCTCATGATTGGAAAAATTCAAGTGCCAAATATGCTCCACTTTGCTGCTACAAAGGATCCATATTTGCAAAAGAAGACAAGGTGTGTACATACCTTTAGGCCTATTAAAATCTTTGTGGAGGACCCAACAGTCTAATCTGGGTCATGCCATGTTATCAATTTATGTTGTAGAATAGAGAAAGAAATCTGTCCAAACTATTTAAACTTGGCAGATCAGTAGTCAGGCAGAGAAACTAAGGTTCCCAACTGCTTAATCTGGGGCCTTGGAAGG
>APFE030764942.1:7906-41463 GCA_000404065.3 Pinus taeda
TGACCTTTAATGTATTTTTTATCACAATTGTAACAAAGCCCCTTTTCTCTTTTTTCTTCCAATTGTTGTGGTGTAACCCTTGTAGGTTGTGGAAGGCTAGGAGAAATAACACTTCCATATTTATAGTTGTGAGGGGTAAACTTCCTTGTTGAAATTATTTTTCCTTCCAGTTTGTGACAAAGCCCTTTTTCTCTTTTTTCTTCCAATTGTTGTGGTGTTTCTCTAAAGAAGGTGTTGCTATTTGTATCCTCATAATGTCCTATAATTTCCTCCATGAAAATTGACCAAGTAACAAGTGGTTTAAGAGAACAAAGCCCTTTATACCATAAAAATTGATCTTGTTATAAATATGATGTAGTACATACCTTCTATAAGAGTGGTACACCATCAAGATCAAAATATTTCTCCATCTATAGTATCCAATTTACCAGATCCTTACCATCAAACTTCCTCCTCGATTTTTCTTGATTTTAGGAGCTCGATCTTGAAACAATTATAACTCTATAATTTCAGATCTCCAAATTTTTAAATTTCTTCCTATGGTAGCTCTCTAAGTTTTCTTTCTAACCCCTCAAGTTTGATCATAATTTTATGATCCAAGAAAGAGTTATGCCAAATCTCCCACGGTGGCTTGAATATAGACTAGTTCAGTAGAGCAAAATTGTACAATGTGGCACGTCTTACTGTTTCAACCTTTGTGCCTGAAATGGATATACATAAAACTACAGGAAGTCCTCTTTCTTCAACTTCTGATGAAAATTCAATCTGATGCTCAGAGAGAGTTATGACAATTTTCACAAGGTGACCTATTTGGAATGTAATTCGAGGGTCTAGAAAAACCATAAGATCCTCAGATTATATCTCTGAAACTATAGTGGGACAGGATCTGAAATTCAGAGCCGAAGTTTACACCGATTTCATCTCAAATGGGATTTTTTGTTAGCTTCTGAAACTTTGTAGAGAAAGCGTTATAGTGAACATTCCACAATGACCTATGTTAGATGAAATTCTGGAGCTTGCAAAAACCCTAACTTCCTCAAATCATATCTCTGAAACTATAGTGAGACAAGATATGGATTTTAGTCGCAAGGTTCAACACAATTTCATCTCAAATGGTTTTTTTTTGCTTCTGAAACATCACAAAAAAATTAAAATTTATAGCAAAAGTTCCACGATGACCTGTTTGGAGCAGCAAAACCCTAGAATCCAAAGCTCTGATACTAAATGTTAGGAAGCTAACTCACAAGAAGATAGATCAATGCCTTAGGATTAAGCCTCATCGAGGGGGAAACCTCTTTTACATTACACAAATGAACAATTCTTGGATGATACAAATGAAAAGACTTCCTTTCTATATATAGGAGTCTAAGGGGTCATAATATAATCAGAGTTGATATAAAAATAATAATGTAAGGGCACAATAATAACAATAATGGGCTTATATGGGGGACAATGATAACAATATGGGGACTACATGGGAACAACAATATAATAAGGGGGTTGTACTAATAACAATAAGGGGATACACTAGTAGTATAGGGACCTAACATGCATCAAACCAACGAGAGTTGAAAACCTGGGAGTACCATGCAAGGTTAGTGCCTGAGTCTCTATGCCTATTAGGAGAAAACAAAAGAAACCCATTCAAAAATTCTCAAAAAGACCTTACCCCTGCGAGGGAAGCCATCCTCTTGTCATCGTGCCTTGCTGGAGGAATGATGCAGCAGGTGGAGAGCATGTCTGCAAACAAGGATATTTAAAAAACAATATTTGACCAGATAGTGATCAAACCCGAAGATAGAGTTGGACATATAAACACTTACCAACCTTACTGGTGCATTTGCTCGTAATCAATGGATCAAGGAGGGTCGATGTTGCCATGACAATATCCATCAAGCTTGCAAGGAGTTGTAGAGCTTCATCACATAGAAACCATCATCCCAAATGAAAAATGTGCAGGACATGAAGACAAAGGTAACGCATAGGTTTAGCAGAAAGCCTCGAAGTCGTTGGATCCTTACACGCAGATCCTAAGGTTGAATTCTTTCCGTACTTAGTACCTGGCTACCTAGCAACAGGGCGAACTGCACACATTAAGACAAGCCACATGTGGCAGCGTACCTGTAGCCTATCTCCTCGAGAGTGTAAGGCCACGAGAATCGTGCTAGAGCCATGTGGGTTAAGTCCATTCAATAGCACATAAAGTTGCCAGACAACCATAGTTCCAAATTGATTTAACAACTGCCAAATTAAAATTTATAATCTTGAATGTTGTATGTATTTACATTAAACAAAGGATCAAGAATTATATGAATCGTGATATTATACAGTGCAATGCATTAATATAGTAATTCAAACGTATTTGTTTGTTGTTTTTAGCGTTAATGTGTTACAGTGTTGTCACATCACCCAGATGTTATTTATATAAGAAAATCAATTGTTACCTTATCATGTTAATACCAAGCAAGATTCCCTGTATTTGTTCACACATATCAGTCACATGTAGATCAAGACATCATGTATATTAATTTGAAAACAACCTTTACCAACCAATAAATTAAACATTCAAACAAACTGTAAACATGTCATGTTAGATAAACCAAATAGAAAGCACAATCAACTCATACCTAAATACCATAATAGTAACCATCTGTACAAGCCCCTCTAGATTAGCATGATACATATAACATTAAGACTTCAACTGTAATGACCATAATCATCATGCATACTGTTAGCCGTCAAATCTACCTGAGGCTGAAATAAGGTAAAACTCAAGGCTACATCAAACCACGCTCAGCCTCGTAGCTAGCCCTACGAGGACATGAGAGGGCTCTCTCTGAGTCAATCTCAGCAAAAGGTAATCAATGAGGTCTAGATGACTAATTTGATAACTAATTTTAGGCTAGGTATGAAGTATAAGGAGTTTGAAATTGATTTTTTGAAGTTTTGATGAATTCAAGGGAAAGGCAATTTTGGGTACAGGGATGAGGCACAGTTTTTGCAGAGGTCTACTTGGGGCAAGATAGGCGATTATTTTGATGCATTTAAAGAGAATGAATGGATAGATCAGACTGGTGAGATGTTAAGGAGAGAAAGAAACTTTCAAGGATTCTCCATAAACAAATGAAAACATGGAAAATCAAACAAACTTAAAGGCAGAGCATAGCAAATTTATGGATTCTACTTTAACACTTCATTTGTTCAATTGCAGAAGATAAGAGAAGGAAAGTGATACACATAAACAACTTACAAATACTGAAAGAAGCACACTATCAAAACATAAAGCTACATGAATCCCAAATAGTGTTGCAAAACCTTGGTCTTTCCTTTGCCAAAAATGCAGATAAAATATGTACAATAGAGTGTCAAGCTATTCCCAAGAGTCCAACCCTGAAAATGACTAAGAAAATACATAATATAGGCAAGCCAACCCATTCCATTGCCTCTAGGGGTCGAGCTCATCATCCTAGGAGTTGTTTCAACAAACTCTAAACAAAGCACTACAATCTAGGCAGTCAAAACAACTTGCCTCTATAAGCTAGGAAACCAATTCATTCATTAAATTTTCATCTTTTACTGAATGAATCTTCTAGAATAAGTAACTAAGTGTCAAAATAACATAATGTTTCATTAATTACATCAAGAGGAGTGAAAGATAACATCATAAGTCAAAACTGGTCAAATTGGCTTCATTTCCTGAGCTGAAGATGAAAATTGTGCCAAAAAACCATGTGCGCCGCACGCTTGAGCCCTATAAGCCACGCGCCTTTCCACCTATTTTTGGGGCACTTCCCGGCATCCAAATTGAGCCCAGGTTGGCTTGTTGGAAAGCCCTAGATATCTACTTTCCAACCCAAGTGGAATTTTTCAATGTGGTGTCCATTTTCCCCTCCAAACGTGCATTCTCCCGGAAGTACTTCCTGCTAGTGCAAAAGGTGGCAGAAAGGTGATTTTCATGGTGTTTTTGAGCCTTTTGGTCACCCAGAACTTGATGAAATGATTTGGAAATAGCTGTGAATGTATAATTCATCACGAAAAATCAAAAACTACAAGCCATTTGTGATTTGGACCTCCCAATATTATGGGTCGCCTGCGACGCTCTAAGCTTGAGCCAAAAAACCTGTTTTTAGGACAAAATTTTCAAAAGGACAAAATTTTCTCCGAATTTGCTCAAATTCGGAGTGAAGACCCTTTATCATGTATTGTGCCCCACCAATGAAGCCCCGGCCAAAATTTGGAGTGGATCCGGCTTTTTCTGCCGTTTTAGTGCCTTGCTTAATCACCTCTTTAGGATCTTCATTTTCGCTTTGCAAACATGCATGCGAGCCCAATAGTGAGTTTTCATATGACGAAGCATGTCCTTTTCTTTGTTAGCCTTCGCCAATAATTTCTCCTAATGAGTGTTTACCCAGATGAGCATAGATTCTCGATCAATCGGTGTCAAATCACCGGGTCTCTTTCGGGCCAATTCTTGGTCTTAATGGATTTGCCGCAGCTCATAAAGTGTATGTTCATCTTCCAGCTGTTTGTTGCGCTGCTCCAAGTAGTTGATCACCCACTTAGCCATCTACAATTTCTTTTGCAGTGACTCATTCTCAGCCCTTTTCTCTCGGATGATCTCCTTTAGCTCCGAGCTAGGAGAGGTTGCATCAACATCAATGATATCCGTGTCCCGACCTCCTGAAGGACCTTCATCAAACATGGGCCTCTTGCCCCTATCCTGTATCTGTACCTGTACTGGAGAAGAAGGCGAGACCCCTTCCACATGATGTGGAGATAATACTCGCTGTGTTGATGAAGTCAACGAGACCCCTTCCACCCCGGGTGGAGATAGTACTTGTCGTGCAGATGCAAATAAGGCCTTGTGGCCTCGCTAGTATGTCACATATGGAGGAGCACTTATATGCTTAGTCTCAGGAATGTCTGGCTGGTGTGAAGGCACTCCCTCATCATGAACTATCTCGGGAGGCGGCTGTAGCGCTGAGAAGTAATCACAGGAGATGAAATACTCCCAAGTAATGCCCTGCTGTGCCAACTGATGCATCACTATGATTTTGATCAACGCATAATGATATATGCTCTTATGATGATGTGTTGGGCTATTCCTTTTTACTAAAGGCATCATCCTCTCTATTTTGCGACACATGAAAAACGGAATGTTCATCATACATACCCTCGTGAAATGCATCAACAAACGAAAATGGTATGCATAGAGACGTGAGAATTTTCCCTCACAACTGAAATATCGAAGGATGAGTTTCATCAATGATGCAAACTCATCCCTCAGGAATCTGAAAGGAAAACTGCGCTCAAGTTTGTCATATACCCAGGCTTGATATATGGCTCATAGTAGAATATGTGTAACAGCTGGCGTTTACTCCATTCCTCCCCTAAATTTGGTATCCCGGTGGCCTGAGCAATAGTCTCTGGTGACAAGGTGAAATCCACTCTGGGAAGGTTTACATGACCATCATGTAAATGTAGAACAAATAAACAGACTAGTTCCCGAGGATGTTGAGTTTGTGAGATCATCTCGCAATATTGGAAACATGATTGGCGCTGAAAACAATCCATTGCAAGTGGGCAAGCTTGCAATTGAGCCAAAGAAGTAGGCTCCTCCCTGAGATGCTGACCACTTTTGCCACCTTTGTGATACCTCCGTGGCACATTTGGCACATTTACCTCTGGTGTAGAATCAATATCATACTCCTGCTCATAGACTAACTCGGTCTCTGACATGTCTTTGAAAACAAGATAGTTGGAATATATATGCTGATGTATAAACTGTGTGCACAATTGCCTGTAAACTGTTCTTTTGCTCTAAAAATGATGTGACCAAGGGGACACAAATGCACAAGGGAATATTAGGAAAGGGGAAACTTTAGGGAATTAGGGAATTTGGAAATAAAAACAAGGGACTTAGAGAAGGGAAGGGAAATGAAAATCTTGGATTTTAGGGTTTTGGGATGTTAGGCAGGGATAATGTATTTTGTAATAAAGGTGAGGGACTAGGATTTGAGGGATTATAGTGTAGGATTAAGGAGGGAATTAATGGGGAAAAATAAGGGTGAATTTGGGAATGGGAAACAAAGGGAAATGGGGAAATAATGACAACCGTGGTTACACTCTGTTTTTGAAACCCTACAACAATTTTTTGCATTCAAATCCTACAGCAATTTCATTGAAAAAGGAGGGCTTTCCACTTGGATTTCTAAGGAAAACATATCATGAATCCATTACATTTATCTTTCAAAAGCCAAGCACAAGTGGTGAATGTGAGCCTACTTGCAAATTTGTGTGGAGAGGAGGCGAGTTCATGCATTTCCAAGCAAATTTCGGGCTTAAACCCCAGTGTGTCACGCGCCTCACCCAACGTGTTACACACCTCTGATGCATCGCGCGCGTGTATTTTTACACTGCCTTTTTGTGCATGATGCGCCGCGCACCCCTGATGCACCACGGGCCTAGTCCAATGCGTCGTGTGGCAAGAAACTGCGCCAACTTCCTCACAAATTCACAAATTCGCCTTGAAATGATGTTCTTCACTCTTGGCTTGTGGAATGAGTTGAAAATGATGTGAAATATCTTTATAAAGACTCCCTTTTGATTTTTGCATGGTCCATAACCCATTTTGTTATGTTTTGTCGTTGACACTTTTTCAGGATTAATAGACTTCTAACCTTTTTGGTTTCCTCCTTAAATTTGGTTGAAATAATGATTTTCTTTGACAATTTTTTGTAGGGATAGTTGTGATATGATCTGGCAAAGGAGACCAAGGCTGCGCTTAGGCATTTCAAGAACTGAAATTTTTTATTTTTTTTTACAAAAAATGAGATGACGACTTATCTTCAAAACAAGGTTTTGAAGACAAGTCCTAATTTATTTGTATAATGATGAAAATTATTGAGGTAACCATCTATCGAGGACATCCCTCTGGCCTGTTGGTGTTCTTAGACTTTGCAAAACAAAATTGACTCAACCCTAGACCTAATGACCAAGAACCATTGTTATGACCTAGAAATTTGAAACAGGACTATAAATGATCTTTGAAGACTTGTTTTTATGAATAGACCTGAACCAGCAGTGCCAAGCACGATGGGAATGAGTAACATAAACCATTTCGTCAGAGTTATGGCATGCGTAACGAAATGCAACTGATCGAAACTGATGGGACACCTAAACATGAAATGCACAAAAGAGTTTTGATCTTTGACAGAGGGATAACTAGACCAACTCTAACATTGGCTCCAATGGGGATGGTAACTCCTTGGAGATGCCAAGAACCGAAGATCTCTATAAGAGCTAGACAATGCCTTCATCCATTGGGCAATGGAGTCATTATTCTAACACAAAATTTTGACAATTGAACTAAGAAACCGAAAACCACTTTTGACCAAAATAGACTCAAAAATAAAAAGACTGATACACTAACTTGCCAAACTTAAACCAACTAACCTCCATTTTCAGAATTATAGCCTTCACTGCAGGCCCCAGACTGAAGATGAGAAGTTAGTATACATGTCCAATAAAATAGAAGTAAAACGATATGTATAATGATGATGAAATGAGCAGAAAATACTCATAAGTAGTATCTCTTTAACAGCAGACCATTAATCGGCCCTCCAGGACATTCATATCCATTCATTTCTTTGAGAAGGAAAGCGTTTTGGCCACGATACGCTGCAATCTTGTAAGGACCCTTCCATAAATTTTCAAATTTGTCATGCTTTCCTTTGTCTTAATGTCGAGCATACCACCTCAAAACTACCTCATCTAGCTGAAATGTGTCCGCTTTTGCCTTCCGGTCATAAATCTTTTTGATGTGCTCCTGCAACTTACAAGTGTTTTGAAATACCTCCTCACGTGTCTGTTGTAAATGGATCATCTGATTAATCCTTCTTTGCATAGGATCTTCCTCACTACCGACTTCCTGAAGCAATTTGACTACCGAGACAGCAAGCTAAGTAGGAAAAACGGTGTGTGTCCCATACACCAGCTCGAAAGGAGACATGCCAATAGAATTTTTCTGATTCACCCTATCAGCCCATAGTGCATTTACCAACTTCTTGTGCCAGCCCTTTTTATTGATTTCCAGCAATTTCTTAATGATATTAACCAAAGATTTATTAGATGACTTCGCCAATCCATTTCCCTGAGGATGGTATGTGGTTGAATGTCCCAAGCTAATATTGTACTTATAGCAAAACTCGATCATCCTTTTTGACTTGAATGTCGATGCGTTATCTGTGATTAAATTACTTGGACATCCAAAATGTGACAAAATATTGGTTTCAAGAAAAGAGATAATTACCGCATCCGTAGCTTGTCGAGTATGAATCACTTCAATCCATTTCGTGAAGTAGTCTATGGCTGTCAATATCCATCTATGCTGTCCTGATGATGCCGGATGGATATCCCCAGTGAAATCCAATCCCCACTGTTGAAAAGGAGCACTAATTTCAATTAGTTTGAGAGGCAAAGGCTGTAGTTTCTGCTTGCCTTCAAAAATTTGGCATTCGTGACAATTTCTAACAACCTTATGTACATCTGAAAACAACGAAGGCTAATAATAACCTGCCCTTAGAATCGTTTTCGCTGTGGTTTTCCAAAACAGATGGCCTCGATAGTCACCTCTATGAAATTCTTCCACAACCCTTTTGGCTTCTCTACCAAACAATTCAATAACATTCCGCCAGGGTCTTTCCAAAACAATGCTGAATCTAGTATGCAGAATTTTGCAGCTTTCAATTTCAATGTTCTACTCTTATTTCTAGGCATTCCTGGAGGTGAAGACAAATTTTGAAGTACATATAAAATGTCAGCATACCAAGGAGAGGAAAGAAACATTTCAGATACCTGAATTGATGAATTATCGTCATCTTCATCGGACATGGCAGCAATCAAATTTATATCTAGAACTTGCAGATTTGTTTCAGCCATTAACTTGGCAAGTCCTTGTCCTTTGATTAGTTTGGTTGGTTTAATCTCTACATCATACTCTAACAACGCAGCAATCCACTTACCCCGCCTGCCTTCTGGATCTGCCTGTACCAAAATATCTTTAACTATTGCATTAGGAACATAGGCTAGAATGTGGGAATGCAATATATACACACAGAAATATTTCAAGGCCTTTACAAGCGCAAGTAATTTCTTCTCAATAATGTTGTATTTCAATGCTCCATCTCTTATAATCCAACTGAAAAAAGCAATGGGATTTTCAACTCCTTCCCTTTTCTGTAGTAATACAGCTGCCAAAGTGTGCTCATAAGCAAATGAAAACAAAATAAAATCCTGCGTGTAGTCTGGGCTGATTAAAATAGGAGCTGAAGAAAGAGGTAACTTCACTAAATTGAATGATTTTACTGCCTCTTCGGTCTACTTTACCTGACTGTCCTTTTTCAGCATGCTCGTGATTTCTCTAAGATGCTCCGCTAGATTTGGAATGAAGCGACGCAGAAAATTCAGTTTGCCATTAAAGGACTGTATTTCTTTCTTGTTCCGGGGCTGTTCAATTTGCTAAATGGCTTCAACACGTGCAGGGTCAACATGGATGCTATCTTTAGATATGATGTGGCTAAGAAGCTTGCCCTCATCCATGGCAAGAAGACTCTTTTTCGGATTCAGCGAAATGCCATATTTTATGCACTTTTGGAAGACAATTTTCAAATGATACAAATGTTCTTCATCAGAATTTGAACACATAGTTAAATCATGAAGATAAAAAACTAAAAATACATCTTTCTCATTGGCGAAAGCCATGTCCATTTCACACTGAAAGGTGGCTCCTGCATTCTTCAAACCAAAAGGCATTTCTACATAATGAAATGCTCCCCACAGAGTGGTAAACGTTGTCTTGTCACAATCATCTTCATGCACTAGAATTTGATTGTATCTTGAATAGTTGTCGAGTAGTGACATCCTTGATGCTCCAACTACTCGCTGCAATATGTGGTCCATTTTTGGCAGCGGATAATTGTCTTTTAATGAAACCTTATTCAAATTTCTAAAGTCAATACATAAACGGATCTCACCTATTTTCTTTCTCACGTGCTCCAAGTTTGATATCCAATATGAAAATCAGATAGGCACAATGATTCCTAACTTATACAATCTGTTTACCTCTTTTTGAATTGATGGTAGCAGCTTTGGATTGATTCTCCTCAACTTTTGATGAAAAGGCTTCTGATTTGACTTAATGGGAATAGTATGCTGATTTATATTTGTGTCATATGTTTTTAAATCTGAGTAATCCCATGCAAAAACATCAGAAAATAAAGACAACAATTTCACTTATTCTGCCTTTACCTTTGGCGATAATGACTTGGATAATTTCACCATCTTGGGATTCTCAGCTAGCCCAATATTTACTTCTTCAACACCCATTTTAGTTGGCCTCAATGTTGGTTTACGAGCTACATCATCTTGGTCGAAGAGTTTTTCCAAAGGGATCAATCCCTTAGGAATGATGTTGTCTTTAAGTTGCAGCACTTCCATTTGATTTAGTTGTATATCATCACTACCATCATCATGTTATGTATCTATGGAGGTATCTTTGAACTTACCCTTATTCTGCATAAACTAATTAATCTCTTCGTCATCGTAAAAGACTTGCCAACATCGATGATTATCTGGAATGGTAGGACGGTGTTTCACATGAATCTCAAACTTGTTGCTGGAATTCATCAGAATTTTTAAGTTTCTTGCTACCTTAGCAAGTCCATCAGCAACACCATTTTGTATGCGAGGCACACATGTCAAGGTATGATCAGAAAATAACTTCAAAATATCTAAAACTACATTTCGATAAGCTCTCATGCGAGGATGCTTGGCTTGAAACTCACCTTTAACCTGCTTTATCACCAACTCTGAATCACCGTAGACTGCAATCTTTTTCGCTTTCAGCTTTCTAAGAATCTTAAGGCTAGCAATTAGAGCTTCATATTCTACTTCATTATTAGAACAATCAAATGCTAGCTTGTAGGAACATGCTTGGAACCTTATCTGTAGCGGAAAATGGACTGCGAATCCAAACACCAATTCCAGCTCCATGACTACCTACTGCGCCATCAAAATCCATGGTCCAAAGACCATCTTCATCGTCCTCTAAATGCTAAAATTGCATCGGCTCTGATTTTTCTATTTGCTGCCCATTTTATTTAGGTGATTGCTCTAGGATAGTCTACTTTTCTCTTCTTTCTCTTTGCATAACTCCTCTAAAATTCTTAGTCATTTCTGGTATATCTTCCGCCTGAACTAACTGACTATCTAGATCATTAAAACTATCAGCTAGCAACACAAATGACTCCAAATCTGTATGTACATAATTTACAGGATGATTGATTGGCTTCTCTTTGCTGGTTATCATGTATTTCATATTTTTCTCTCGATATAAATTTCTCATTTGACCAAATACTGGAATTGTTTCATAAGAGAAATCTAACTGTAGTCTACCTTTCAATTTTGCTCAAAAAGATCGTGAAAGGATCATTCCAAATCGCGGAGGAATGTCCACCACAACCACATCCATCAAGACATTCTTCGCTGGAATTTGGTCTAAGCTAACAACCAAATCTTTGATGAGCCTGATACATCTCACACAACTGGAATCAAATGAATACAAATCATGATATCTCCTTGTAATGTCTAGTCCCATCTTTTCCATGTTCGCCTTTGGCATCAAATTGTGCGAAGCACCCGAATCGAACATAGCATTGTGTAAAACATATTCATGCAATCTCAAACTGATATAAAAGGGAGAAACATCACTGTCAGGGGACTCACCATCTAATGCAGGCCCAAATATCAATTCTAGCTTATCATCTTCAATGTTTACCATGTCAAACATTGGATCAAAATTTAGAATTTTAGAGACTTGACCACAGTAGCTGCTGTTCTTCATGATTTCTATCAAAGGAATGGATATTTTTAATTTGGAAATTTCATTTTCCAAACTCAATGCTGAAACCTTTTCGACTTCTTTGATTGAAACTTCTTTCTTATCCTTAATTATACTTGCTCGATTTGTTCTTTCTGTTGATGATACTTTGCTAGTTGTAGGATCAATTGTCTCCTTTCCTTTCTTCTGTGGTATGGGTTAATCCGTCTTTGGTGTTGTAGCTTCTTTTCTTTTTTGAATTGGATTGATGGGAAAATCTCGGTTTCTCAATGAGTATTTCTTCTATTGAGTGGACAAGGCATTCAAATATTCTCTTTGGTAATCATCTAAATCTGCATCATTTGCTAAGATAAAATCTTCATCTTGCTGGGCGCCTGAACTTTCTCCATACTCTTCTTCTTCAGTGATGTAAATGGGCAGATCGTCAGGAGTAAAGAAGTAATTTTGGTCGCCTACTACATCGGCATCGTCATATGAATCTTGACTCACAAAATTCTGCAAAAGAGGAGTCTTAATCTGCTGCTGGGCTACCGGCTTTTGTGCTCTTTGTTCATTCTGCTTAATTCTGAACTGTGGTTGTTGCTAGCCACGATAATTACGATTACAAATCTGCGTTTCTGATTTATCAAGGTTCATTCTTTTGAACATTTTTTCCATCTCACGAAGCCAAGGCGGTTCTGATGTAGACTCTTCCTTTATAGTCACTCTTTTCTCTGCTTTCAATCGTGCTCTCTTATCATTTAGATTCGCCTCAACACTAACGACAATCTTTTGCATATCTTCTAAGGTAGGCGGATCTCTGTCTCATAGTGAATAAGAAATTTCCGGATCAAAATCTTCCGGGAATTTAAGAAGAGCTGACTTTTTAGATGGCCTTAAGTCATCTGGAATTGCATTATACACTACATTAAATCTGATAACATAATCTTGAATGGACTCACTAGGATTACACTTGATGTTGGTATACTCTGAAGTGATTTGCAATGGATCTTTCTTCATGTCCCAGCGATCTAGAAACAAGGTCTGAATTTCCTGTAGTGTATTAACACTCCTTGCCTGTAAAGCTCTGAACCATTTACGAACCTCTCCTCCAAAATTATGGGAAAACAATCTCCTTGAAACATTTTCCGCATCAATTTCATGCAGGTCCAAAAAGTCCGTTATTCAGACAATATGCTGTTGAGCTGATATACTTTGTGGTGTTCCATCAAATATAGGAATCTTGCTCTGATAATTAGTAGGCATAGGATCTAAATTGGCTGGCAAAGCAAGGGGTGCAAATTTGGCAGCCATGGTTCTTGGTGGATTTACAGTCGGCCTTGGAGATGTTGGTGGAGTAGGTGCAACTGAGGTGTGAGGTGTATGAAGAGGTGTGTGCGGAGGAGATGCAGTTTTAGGGGTGGAAACAGTTGATGAAGGCGAACTGATTGCAAACTTCTTATCAGAAATAATGGGTTGCACAGGAATGGTAGGAATGAAAGGCGGTTCAGTAGGATGTCTAGAGGTAGATGCCGCAATAGATGATCCAATGGTAGCAGATGCAGTTTCTAGAAAATCAATGATATTCGTGACCTCAATTGTTCTTTGGAGCTATCTTAAAATGAAATTGTCAATAGATTTGTTAGACTTTTCAATTTGAAGGGCGACTGCGAAATCACGATGCGGAACTATAGAATCAAGAGCATTTTCAGACTTGGTTTTGAACAATGACAGTTCAAACTTCTCATCGAAAGGAAGTTCTTCAAGATATTCGAAAATTGCAGGACATGAATGGGATTTAACCACGGGATTTGTCGAGCTTTCTTGACGGAGGATCTTTCGAATCAAGTTTGGATTGTCGTAGACAGGGGGTAGGTTAGGATCTAGATTAGCTCTTGTATGTCTTTTTGAAGCCAGTGTGTTTTTCAAAAGATCGTAAGAATATAAGTAATTCAGCCTATCGACTTCTAGACTCAATCATCCAAAGGTCTAGAACGAGGAAATTTACTAGGGTGATGTGCAAATCAAGTGTTCACAAGCTAACCGGAGATCGACTGAAGCATCATTTATCTACTTCCGCTTATCCATAGCAAGAGCATTTAGAAAGCTACCTGGTGTGAATTCAGACTCCATCTAAGACTCATGAAACAAACTCATCAGCAAGAAAACCATTGAGATTTCTTCCCCAGTATGGTCGCCACTATGTTAGTGCTGAAATCTACCTTAGGCTGAAATAAGGTAAAACTCAAGGCTACATCAAATCACGCTCAGCCTCATAGCTAGCCCTACAAGGATAGGAGAGGGCTCTCTCCAAGTAAATCTCGGAAAAAGGTAATCAATGAGGTCGAGATGACTAATTTGATAACTAATTTTAGGCTAGGTATGAAGTATTAGGAGTTTGAAATTGATTTTTTGAAGTTTTATTAAATTCAAGGGAAAGGAAATTTTGGGTGCGGGGATGAGGCACCATTTTTGAAGAGGTCTACGTGGGGAAAAATAGGCGATTGTTTTGATGCATTTAAAGAGAATGAATGGATAGATAAGACTGTTGAGAGGCTAAAGAGAGCAAGAAACTTTCAAGGATTCTTCATAAACACATGAAAACATGGAAAATCAAACAAACTTAAAGGCAGAGCATAGCAAATTTATGGATTCTACCTTAACACTTCATTTGTTCAATTGTAGAAGATAAGAGAAGGAAAGTGATACACATAAACAACTTACAAATACTGAAAGAAACACACCATCAACACATAAAGCCACATGAATCCCAAATAGTGCTGCAAAACCATGGTCTTTCCTTTGCCAAAAATGCAGATAAAATATGTACAATAGAGTGTCAAGCTATTCCCAAGAGTCCAACCCTGAAAATGACTAAGAAAATACATAATATAGGCAAGCCAACACATTCCCTTGCCTCTAGGGTTCGTTCTCATCATCCTAGGAGCTGTTTCGACCAACTCTAAACAAAGCACTACAATCTAGGCAATGAAAACAACTTGCCTCTATAAGCTAGGAAACCAATTCATTCATTAAATTTTCACCTTTTAGTGAATGAATCTTCTAGAATAAGTAACTAAGTGTCAAAATAACATAATTTTTCATTAATTACATCAAGAGGAGTGAAAAATCACATCATAAGTCAAAACTGGTCAAACTGGCTTCATTTCCTGAGATGAAGATGAAAATTGTGCCAAAAAACCCTGTGCGCCGTGCGCCTTTCCACCTATTTCTGGGGCACTTCCTGGCATCCAAATTGAGATCAGGTTGGCGTGTTGGAAAGCCCTGGATGTCTAATTTCCAAAACAAGTGGAATTTTCCAATTTGGTGTCTATTTTCCCCTCCAAAAGTGCACTCTCCTGGAAGTACTTCCTGCTGGTGCAAAGGGTGGCAGAAAGGTGATTTTCATGGTGTTTTTGAGCCTTTTGGTCACCCAGAACTTGATGAAATGCTTTGGAAATAGCTGAGCATGTATAATTCATCACGAAAAATCCAAAACTACAAGCCATTTGTGATTTGGACCTCCCAATCTTATGGGTCGCGCACGGCGCGCTACGCGTTGAGCCAAAAAACCTGTTTTTAGGACAATTTTCAAAATTACAAAAATTTCTCCAAATTTGCTCAAATTCAGAGTGAAGACACTCTATCATGTATTTTACCCCGCTAATGAAGCCTTGGCCAAAATTTCGAGTGGATTGGGCTCTTTCCGCCGTTTTAGTGCCTTGCTCAATCGCCTCTTTAGGATCTTCATTTTTGCTTTGCAAACATTCATGCGAGCCCAATAGTGAGTTTTCATATGACGAAGCATGTCCTTGTCTCTGTTTTCCTTTGCCAACAATTTATCCAGATGAGTGTTTACCCGGATGAGCATAGATTCTCGATCATTCGATGTCAAATCACTGGGTCTCTTTCGGGCCAATTCTCGATCTTCCCGGATTTTCCGCAGCTCATAAAGTGTATGTTCATCTTCTAGCAATTTGTTGCACTGCTCCAAGTAGTTTATCACCCACTTATCCATCTGCAATTTCTTTTGCAATGACTCATTCTCGGCCCTTTTCTCTCGGATGATCTCCTTTAGCTCCGAGCTAGGATAGCTTGCATCAACATCAATGATATCTGTGTCCCGACCTCCTGAAGGACCTTCATCAAACATGGGCCTCTTGCCCCTATCCTGGATCTGTACCTGTGCTGAAGAAGAAGGCGAGACCCCTTCCAGATGATGTGGATATAATACTCGTTGTGCTGATGAAGTCAACGAGACCACTTCCACCCCGGGTGGAGATAGTACTTGTCGTGCAGATGCAAATAAGGCCCTGTGGCCTTACTGGTATGTCACATATGGAGGAGCACTTATATGCTTAGTCTCATGAATGTTTGGATGGTTTGAAGGCGCTCCCTCATCATGAACTATCTCGGGAGGTGGCTATAGCGCTGAGAAGTAATCACGGGAGATGAAATCCTCCCAAGTAATGCCCTGCTGTGCCAACTGACGCATCAATATGATTTTGATCAACGCATAATGATATATGCTCTTATGCTGATGTGTTGGGTTCTTCCTTTGTACTAAAGGCACCATCCTCTCTATGTTGCGACACATGAAAAATGGAATGTTCATCATACGTACCCTCGTGAAATGCATCAACAAACGGACATGGTACACATAGAGACGTGAGAATCTGCCCTCGCAACTGAAATATGGAATGATGAGTTTCATCAATGATGAAAACTCATACCTCAGGAATCTGAAAGGAAAAATTGTGCTCAAGTGTCTCATATACCCGGGTTTGATATATGGCTCATAGTAGAATATGTCTAACAGCTGGCGTTTACTCCATTCCTCCCCTAAATTTGGTATCCTGGTGGCCTGAGAAATAGTCTCTGGTGACAAGGTGAAATCCACTTCGGCTAGGTTTACATGACCATCATGTAAAAGTAGAACAAATAAACAGACTAGTTCCCGATGATGCTTAGTTTGTGAAATCATCTCACAGTATTGGAAACATGATTGGCGCCAAAAACAATCCATTGCAAGTGGGCAAGCTTGCAATTGAGCCAAAGAAGTAGGCTCCTCCCTGAAATGTTGACCACTTTTGCCACCTTTGTGATACCTCCGTGGCTCATTTGGCACATTTACCTCCAGTGTAGAATCACTATCATACTCCTGCTCATAGACTGACTCGGTCTCTGACATGTCTTTGAAAAGAAGATAGCTGGAATATATATGCTGATGTATAAACTGTGTGCACAATTGCCTGTAAACTGTTCTTTTGCTCTAAAAATGTTGTGACCAAGGGGACACAAACCCACAAGGGAATATTAGGAAAGGGGAAACTTTAGGGAATTAGGGAATTTGGAAATAAAACCAAGGGACTTAGAGAAGGGAATGGAAATGAAAATCTTGGATTTTAGGGTTTTGGGATGTTAGGTACGGATAATGTATTTTGTAATAAAGCTGAGGGACTAGGATTTGAGGGATTATAGTGTAGGATTAAGGAGGGAATTAATGGGGCAAGATAAGGGTAAATTTGGGAATGGGAAACAAAGGGAAATGGGGAAATAATGACAACCTTCGTTACACTCTGTTTTTGAAACCTTACAACAATTTTTTGCGTTCAAACCCTATAGCAATTTCATTGACAAAGGAGGGATTTCCACTTGGATTTCTAAGGCAAACATATCATGAATCCATTACATTTATCTTTCAAAATCTAAGCACAAGTGGTGAATGTGATCCTACCTGCAAATTTGTGCGGAGAGGAGATGAGTTCATTCGTTTCTAAGCAAATTTCAGGCTTAAACCACAGTGCGCCGCGCACCTCACCCAACACGTCGCGCGCCTTTGATGCGCAGTGCGTGTGTATTTTTACACTTTGTTTTTGTGCCTGATGCGCCGCACGCCCCTGATGCGTCGCACGCCCCTGATGCGCCGCGTGCTCAGTCCAATGTTTCGCGCACCAGGAAATTGCTCCAACTTCCTCACAAATTCACAAATTCGCCTTGAAATGATGTTCTTCATTCTTGGCATGTGGAATGAGTTGAAAATGATGTGAAAGGGATAGCTGTGATATGATCTGGAAAAGGAGACCAAGGCTGCGCTTGGACATTTCAAGAACTGAAATTTTTGAAATTTTTTTACAAAAAATGAGATGACGACTTATCTTCAAAACAGAGTTTTGAAGAGAAGTCCTAATTTATCTATATAATGATGAAAATTATTGAGGTAACCATCTATCGAGGACATCCCTCTGACCTGCTGGTTTTTTTAGGCTTTGCAAAACAAAATTGACTCAACCCTAGACCTAATGACCAAGAACCATTGTTATGACCTAGGAATTTGTAAACAATCTTTGAAGAGTTGTTTTTATGAATAGACCTGAACCAGCCGTGCCAAGCACGAGGGGAATGAGTAACACAAACCATTCCGTCAGATTTATGGCATGCCTAAAGAAATGCAACTAATCAAAACTGATGGGACACCTAAACATGAAATGCACAAAAGAGTTTTGATCTCTGACGGAGGGATAACCAGACCGACTCTAACACATACGACCACAATGCATATAATGACAACTTAACTATCATGCATGACTAATTGACGCATGTGAATATGATTGCACCAATCAACTGGTAACTATCATGTGTGTAAAGACAACAACATTAAAAAACAAACTTGCATGCCTAACATATAAACCTGTATGATGATGTGCTTTTACCTCAAGATCTAGTTCTGCAACTTCTCTCTAAAGATATGCATCTTCTACTTCATCTAATACCGGCAACAACATTTTGTATCCTCCTACTCTTGAACAAAACACAACCATGTTTCCACGTTGGTATTGGCAATAGAGGTGGAGAAGATTAAATTTATTCCACTCACTTTCCAATATTGCTCTTCCGGCACCTCTCCCTTTTCCCTCTCAGCATTTACAAGACATTCATAATCCGAAATCAATCCCTTTACCAGAATTTTCATATCTACTTCACTCAAGACTTGAGTATAGTCGGAGATGACATCTAGCCTTTGGGTTGGGCTTGAGTTGTTGACCATGTATCATTGCATTTCTTGCCTCAACTCAGCCTGCGGAATAACATTGCTAATGTCAAAAGGCTGATGAGTAAATGGATTAACTACTTCGTGCTTGCCATCCCAAATAGTTTCCAATGTAGTTCGATTGTATAGAACCTGAGTTGGGTCTTTTGTGGGCGCCAATCTAACAGGATCATACGCAAATTCTTGAGTCAACACATCTATGTACATTTCAGGAATCTCAGGATCCATTTTCGGGCTTAATGATCGCCATCCAGGATTTGTCCTTACCTTACAAAATATTTGTTTCTATTTTGTAAGATAAGATAGTGTATATATATGCCATGAAATGTGCCTCATATTTTATGATGAGTCGGTTTAGTCCAATTATTTTTTAATTATTTTTTAATGATGGGGTTGTGTTAATTAGTATTTGAAGGTTTAGTCTAATTATTTTATTTTAAAGTCTTCTCAAAAATAAAATCCATCCATGTTTTTAAATTAATTTAATGCTAAAAAATAATATATTCAATTTCTTTTTTAAAGTATAATTAAATTAATTAATTGTTAAAAAATAATATATTCAATTTCTTTTTAATTATAATTAAATTAATTAATTGTTAAAAATTAATATATTCCCTTTCTTTTTAATTATAATGAATTGAGTGCGGGTTGTGGTTAGTGCATTAGTTATGTTTGATATGCTTAATTTTAGCTAAATTATTGGGAATGTGATTGATTTTGTTTAATCTTTTATTTACTTTTGTGAGGTTAATATGGTTAGAGATGACTCATTATAGTTAATGATGGACGTTTATAGCTCAAATTTGTGACATTGTGACCATAATTGATTATAGTTTACTGTGTAGTTGGCCTACAATTAGAGTTTCATTACCATAGTATTCAACCCAAATACATTGGATATGGTAGTCCATTCTTTAATCAAATCTCTTAGAATTTTTTTGTGAGTGTGACTTGTTTATATGGAATTTTCTTGAACGTCCAAAACTAGATTCTATAAAATAACCATATTTTTAGAAACTCCTTATACATTTATTTCATTCAAGAGTGTTTCGTACCTTTATTTTTCTTTAATCATGAATATGGTGGATTTATATTTGATAATTATGTTTTATGAGTAACCATTATTATATTTTTTCACAAACAAGGGATCTTATGCACCAATTTGGTGTTTATGTTGTTAGAACATTAATCACATCTGATCATATGATGGTGATAGTTGGCAAGTCATCAATGTCAGTCGACGTGAGTCGGCGAGTGTTGGTGGAAAATAAATGACAGTCGAGCTCAATCTATGTATAAATCTATGTGTTTGTAAATGTAATGAACAAGTTCATTCGACAAGTCTTCAGTGTGTTTCTGTCATGGTATCAAAGCTTAGGTGAGTTGAGCTATGGGAGAGGTTGCCTTGTGTGTTGGAGCGTGATCTTGTTGTTGTGAACGTTGAGTAGTTGCGAGCCTATTGGAGTGCGGCTGAGCTATGTGGTGAAGTGTGGCCATAGCCAGTAAAGAGTGTTGTTTGTTTTGTTGTGTGTGAGTCTTCAACACTAATTTCGTTTTACTGCGTCAAAGATCTGCTCACATTCGGTAATCGACCTGTCTCACCTTCAACCCAAGCACAAGACCAGTCAATACTCTGTAGTGTCAAACAACTGTCTGATTGCAAGCCATCCATATATCCAATTGTTGTTCTGAAGCATTTTTGCTACTGACAGAATAGTTGTGGTAGTCGTTGAGGTGTAGTTGAAGTAGTGTGGATTGAATAGTTGTTCTGCGTGTCAAGGTTGAATGTAAAGTCGTAAATCCAATCCAACGTTGCAGCATTCGGCGCTGGACAATGTTGACTATGGGGGTTTGTTCCCGGTAGAGGCTATGAGAGGAAAATTGCACCGTAGTGGAATTTGTCATGTGGAGAAATTTGCAATAGCTAATTGTTGTTCTTGAGTGGTGTAAAGTGACCATTGTTGTGGTTTCCGTTAAGCTCGGGCCAGTGGTGCTGTGTGATTGAGTGATGAGTAGGAGTCATTGATGCTTGTGAGCATACAGAGGGCTGAGATTTGTGAGGGTTGTGATGTCGGAAGCAGAGTAAGGTTGTCCATCGGTGTAATCTCTTGTTTAATTGCAGTCGAGGTAGAGGCCTATTCTATGGGGAGAACCTTTAGTTCTAAAGTAAAAATTTTGGTGTGTTGTGTCAATTTGTTAGTTTCGTGGTATTGCCTATAAATTTGTTTCCTGGAGGCTTTCGAGTAAATATTTGTAGATCAGTGGGCAGATCCGTTCAAAGCCATGGACATGGTGAAATAAGACAGTGGAAAGTCAATTGCAGTGTGATATGTGTTGTTTGTTAAGACCTGAAGTCAGGTTATAGATTGAAGACTAGGTGTGCATGTGAAGACCTGGAGTCTTGTTGTGGATTGAAGGGTGTTGATGTTGAAAGAGTGTGAGCACTACATGGCAGTGATTCATTGCTGAAACCGTTGTAGTTGTTGCTTCCACTGCTAGTTGGGCGTGTTCTATTGGGATACATCATCTGCATGAGATATTTGCCAAGGTAGGAAAGTTAATTTTTTTTTTTTTAAATTGCAAATGTTTTCCACACCTTCGGTTGAGTGAAAAGGTTGAGTGAATAAGCCTCCAAGAATTTGTGTTGTCCAGTTGAGCAAGGGCTTCACAAATCGATATCGTTGTGTAGAGAGCCTGTTGTGTAGTAGAGTGCTGCAGGTAGGGCCAATCTACCAAGTTGAATGGTGCAGGTGGGTCTTTTTCAAGGTCTATCCTTGTTTGGCTTAGTGTCAATATTTATGTATGCCTTGTTTGCACCCTGTTTGTGAAGTGTTATTGAGTGTGGAGGGCCAAATGAATGGATTGTTCAATTCCCAAAGAGTGTTGTTAGTGAGCACTGTGTGTGACACTGGTTGTGGCAGCCATAGTGTTTCGAGAGCCTGGTAGAAGGTAACTGGTCTACTTGGAGTACAATGTGTTGGATAATGTTGGATACTGATCTTTTGGATGATTCATTTTTAGAGAGACCATTTGGGAGTACTTTTGGACTAAGTAATATTTTTTATTTGGGTAGTATTTTTGAGTCACTAGAATTATTAGATCAACATAATGATTTTATTGATGACCACAAATATCCAAATCTAGAGTCCATTCCACATGAGAGAAAATGATCTAGGTGGCTCTAGACACAAGCAAAAGATCCAGAGGACTTAGGAAGGGTAAAAAATCAAAGTGTTTGGATTGTGCTCGAACTAGGTTCATGTTGAATATATCATTGTTGAGTTCATGGTTGTGTGAACGGTTTGCCAAACCAAGTCCGTATGCAAAACTTAGGAGCAATCAATGTTCAGGGTTGACTTGGATGATTGGGTAGGCTTAAGGAGGCTCGCCACCGACCCTCCAACCTCCCACCATATACATACGTTACATTGTATTAACATGGGTTAGCTGGGCCACCTCTAGTGGACCTGATCCACACCCCAAACCACCCACTATACATTCACGTTAAGTGTGAACCTGGCAGGGATTGAACCCGCCCAACCCACGTGGGCTGGCCCCCACCGAGCGGCCCCATGTGGCTCCGTGCCAAAACAAAACCCCAACCAACTGCATTAATAATACCAAACTCTGCCCACATTTATTCAAACAAACGCGACTCCAAAGCAACCACTCCAAAATAATTTAACCGCACACCATTTTAATACACAACGATTATAATAAAACATGTAACAACATGCCATTTAAAAGATGTGTGTATTTTTGGGAGAGGCAGGATTCAATCCCCCGACCTCTCCACCTCCATTATTCCACATAACCAATACACCAGTGACATTATTTGGAAAATCCGCTCACTTTTTCATATATAACCCTTTGTTTCATTTTGCACGGGAGGCGGATTTGAGAATCGAGGAGTGGAACCACATTATGTGGAGTGGAACAGAGGCCAAGGTGTAACACAGAATGTAGTGACGTACACCATCTTAACAATGGGGCCTGGAGACGTAGTCCCTCACAGATGAACCCTGTTATCAATGTCTTGTGTTTTACGTTGCTAATTTTTGTCATGTTGCTTTTTCTTTACAGCATGCATTTATGCTCCTTTATGCTATTTTAAATGCAATTCTAATCATCTCACGAAAGCAAAAGTTCTTGGTTAAATCCAAGAGTTGAGTCAACTCAGATCAAGTTTGGTATCAAAGTGGTCTTTGCATGGATGTAAATTGCAAGCATTAACAATGGAACATGCAATGACAAAGGATGAAAAAGCGATGTACGAGACCATGCTCAAAGTTTCCCAAAGGGTGGAAATAATGTATGAAGCTCTATAGAAAGAGATAGAGGAAAAGGAATGATTGCAACTTCAGTTGTGAGCCACAGAAGAGGCCCTGGAAGAACTGAAGCACAATAAACATAATCTTCAAACAGAGAAAATATGTTTCTACATGAAGAGAAAGAGGAAAAACAAAATTTGCTACAACAATTGCAAGCTAAGGACGAGGCCTTGGAAAAACTACAGCGTGACCCATGTGAGGTAAAAAGTAATTCTCCATCTTCATGTATGTTTCCGGATGATGATTTTGCTATTTTTGAAAATCATACCACAAGAATTGGCTCTAGACTGTTGAATAAAATGGGTTATGAAGGAAAAGTCTTGGGCATTAATGGCCAAGGCATTCTCAACCCCATCAAAGTAGAGGAACTACCCCATCAGGCAAGACTTGGGTATTGTCGGAAAGGAATTTTGGGAATGTGCCACGACAACTAATGAACCAGCAACAAAAGATGATGAGAAGCCATCATCATTTCTTTCCAAATCGATAGAGGAGGTGAACGATGTTGATTTCCTTTCAGTTTTGTCTTCACATAGTATGATTTTTGTTGGAGATGTGGAGATACCAAATACAAGGACAAACATGAGGCTCCTTACCAGGATGAGGTACAAGGAGGAAAAAGAACTTGGTGTTAATAACCAAGGCATAACTCACCTATTGGAAGTTGTGAAGAGACCTCAATTTGTAGGCTTGGGATACACCGAAGGAGAATGCTCGAAGGTGTTAGATTCTTCCGAGAACTCATCGAAATCATCAAGGAAAGAGAATGATGTTAGCACATCCCCATCATCCCATGGCAGTGCCCATTGTAGGGAAAGAGTTGATGCAAGCTCTCATCGCCATACTTACAGTAGAGATAACAAGGAAACGTATAACCAATTTCAATATTCAAATGTTCATTTCGATTATAATCATGTTGTTAATGATGAACCTAAAACATGATATCAAAACACGTGTACCTTTTGTGGATTACATAACCATACATTTTCTAAGTGTTGGAAAATAATAGCAGCACACAAAAGGAGGAGGCATGAAAGACCCTCTCAACAGTAGGTAAGGAAACATGTTAAGCATATTTGGAGGAAGAAGGCGTATTGTAGTCATTACAACAGAGGTGGCCATCAAAAAGCCACTTGTTGGAGGCTCCATCCAGAGAAATGCCTTAGAGCCAAAGTGTCGGGGAATGAACCAAGTGAAGCAGTTATTCGACAAGAAAAACCACCATAGGGGGATGACCCATTCACCTTGATAAGTGAAAAATTGTTTCTAAAAATGTTAGCTTGTCATGTTCATGATTTTACAAATCATTTGTTGCATTTTAAAATGTAAAATGTGATGATGTGTTTTCCATCACTTGTTAAGAAACAATGATGTCTGGTCTTATTTTGAGTTGCATGATACACTTTGAAAGTGATGTTGTGTTTCCATCACTTGTCAAAGGAACCATAGTGTTTGGACTTATTTTTGTAAATCATGTGTTGCAGTGATGATGCGTTTTCCATCACTTGTTGAAGAAAAAATGATATCTTGGGCTTGTTTTTGTAGTTGGGATATTGTTTCCATTTTGATGTAAACTTGACCACTGAGTATGTGTTATAAACTTGTGGCAAGTATGAAATGCCTGGGTCATCAGTTGGTGATGTAAGTCAAGCATGTAATTTGCAAAACAAGGTACTATAGGTTTGCAGAGGTTGCAGGTGTCGACTCATCGCTTAAGGCTCCAAAGAACAAAGGTGAAGTAGATAGAGGCTAGACCATTTCATGACACTTGTGATGCAGGCAAGGCACAAAGAATTTGTAGATTATTTTTCATGCTTTTGGAGGACCAAAAGCTCCTCAGTGGGGAGGATTGATCCAGGTGGCCTCAGGCATAGGTAGAAGTCCCAGATGACTCAAGAAGGGTCAACATTCAGAGTGTTTGGATTGTGCTTGAACTAGGTTCATGTTGAAGATCTCGTCATTGTGATCATGGTGGTCTGAACGGTTTGTCAAACCAAGTTTGTATAGGAAAGTTAGGAGAAGTCAACATTCAGGGTCGACTTGGATGACTAGGCATGCTTAAGGAGGCAGCAATTTGGATAAGATCCGGCCACCAGATTCTAGCCAACCTAGGCCAGATTCTGGGTGAATTTGTGGCCTACTTAAATTGCCTCCTTTAGCCAATTTTCTAAATTTTCAAAATGACCATGCATTTAAATAAAAAAACAAAAAAATATATATATTTGGGGTGGAAGGCCACCAACCTTGCCACCCCCCAATGACTAACATATATATAATTGTAAAAAGCCCAAACTTTTATTTAAATTTGGGTCGACGGGCCATGAACCCCACTAATCCTCCAACCTCCCACTATATATATACATTACATTGTATTAACATGGGGTGGGTGAGCCACCTCCAATGGACCTGGCCCACACCACAAACCACCCACTATACATTTGCATTAAGTGCAGAGTCAGCATGGATTGAACCCGCTCGACCCACGTGGGCTGGCCCCCACCAGGTAGCCCCATGTGGCTCCGTGCTAAAACAAAACCCCAACCAAACACATTAATAATACCAAACTCTGCCCACATTTATTGAAACAAATGCAGCTCCAAAACAAATGATCCAAAATCATTTAACCGCACACCATTTTAATACACCAGAGTTATAATAAAACACGTAACTGCATGTCCTTTAAAACTTGTGTGTATTTTTGGGAGAGACAAGATTCAGTGGCCCGACCTCTTCACCTCCATTATTCTGCTTAACCAATACACCAATGACATTCTTTGGAAATTCCGCTCACGTTTTCATATAACCCTTTGTTTCATTTTGCATGGGAGATGGATTTGAGAACAGAGGAACGGAACCATGTTATGCAGGGCAGAACAGAGGCCAAAGCATGGCATAGAAAACGAGACAGAGTTTTTAATTAATTTCCATGATCCTGGAAAAATAGAGGCAGAACCATGATTGAGCCAAATTTTTAGGAGGAAAAAATATTTCTAGTGTCGAAATTGGAAAAACTTTATGTTGATCCTACACCTCTAAGCGACACGAACCTGATGGTGTAGTCAGAATTTTGATCTGAGCAGTATATTTTTAGATGCTTCGGAGGAGGGAATATTTGATGAATCTAGGAGGAATCTAAAATATTCATGTAACCCCGGATTTCCGCTTTCTCAGAATTCAGAAATTAGACAGTCGATTTTACCATATTCGACACCACAAATTTGATGGTGCATTCATATTTTCCATTTGATCATTGCATTGTTCGACCACTTTTCAAAGTGTAGTGTAGGTATCAACATTCAACATGCGAGCAATCATTCCATGAGATTTGACGTCGTGAGATTGATGGTATGACCAACTTCAGCAGTTTGACATCCTTTTCTTTAGATGGCCCTAGGATGTGAGGTATATGCAGTGTGTTATGTAATTATTTTGCTATGAGATGCATTGTGTTGCATAGATCCTTGTTTGTTGTTTGATGTGGGATCTTGTTTTTTTACTTGCTTCATGATTCCTACTTGACGTTGCACAAAATCATATGTGAGATGTACTTGTTGTCATGATTCATCATGTTTTCTTTGAGATCCCTTTGTCATCATGTTGACGGGATACTCATGTGTTGCCATGTATGTTTGCATTGAGATCCCTTTGATGCCATTTTGGCGAGATGCTCAGTATCATCATGCATGAGTTTATGTCATACTGATAGGAGTCCTTTTGACTGAGAGTTCTTGAAGCGGAACATCTCGTGGAGCCACTCCTACATGTGGGAATTTTCCTTGTATGCTAGCAACGTCACAACCTATGTACATAATCACTATTGACAACACTTAATGCAGTGACCTACACGAACTTCACATCGACACCTGGAGACATAGTCCCTCTTGGACGAACTCCGTTATCAACGTCTTGTGCTTTAGGTTGCTGATTATTGTCATGTTCCTTCCTCTTTACAGCATGTATTTATGCTCCTTTATTTTATTTTAAATGAAATTCTAATCACATCACGAAAGCAAAAGATATTGGTTAAATCTGGGAGTTGAGTGAACTCGGATTAGAAAAACTTGCTTGTCCCTAAACCCAATTGCTAGAAATTTGATTGGATCCACTTCTAAGATGACTGTGACAGTGGAGGATACTACCTTGGATGTTGATACTACCATGAATGGTTTTCACAGGCCACTCATGTTCAAAGATGAATGCATTTTGGTTGTTCCTCGTATAAAGTGGGAAGAGCATGAATTAGATTACCTTGTTCAAGATCTTGCCTTGCATCCCAATCCGGAAGAGGTTGTTGATGTTAAGTACGTAAGAGAGGAGCATATAAAGTTCATAAGTAAAGCTAGAAAGGTGAAGGTGAAGATGAAATTGCACCAACAAATGAACAAGAGAGGATTCTTGAACAAGAAGGAAAAATGAAATATATCGTTGTAAGCCTAGCTGAGATGTAGACTAGCAAGAAAGTTAAAGATTAGGTCATCGTGATTAAGGGGAGTTGTTATAACATTAATCATGCATGATAATATGATGGCGATAGTCAATGAGTCATCAATGTCATTTGGCCGGAATCAGCTACTGTTGGTGAAAAATCAATGATAGTCGAGCTCAATCTATGTATAAATCTATGTGTTTTTGAATGTAGTGAACAAGCTCATTCGTTGAGTCTTCAGTGTGTTTTTGTTATCTATTGCTCGTATTATTTTTATTATTGTTGTTGTTGTTTATGATGTAATTTTGATGATTGGATGTTGAGTTGAGTGATAATGTACTTGTTTGAGAGTGATATTACTAGTTTCAAATGTCGTAATTGCACTGCTTGCTTTTGAACAACACTTTGTTATTGATTTTTTTTCTATATTTTCTTCCTCATTTCTTTCCATCTACTCTTCCTCATGTCTTTTCGTGTCCTCACAATTTAGTCATCACTTTGAGATGAGACATTTCAATACCTAGAGGTGGGTGCAAGCTAATGATGGTTTCTCATAACACTTGTGGTAAAATAAGTTTGGAAAAAAGACAATCCAGTAACTTGGAGGAAAGCTTAGAGATACATACACAATAAATTTCAAGATGGTGTAAGAATATGAAATCTAGATAAATGAATTATCTTTCGATATATATAATTTTTATTAATAGACATTATGTCTAACTATGTGAAGTTTGAGTTTTACTAACATTATTATGCTATTTTCATTCAAAGTGCAATTAATATGATTTCATTAGTGCAACTTCCAAGTACATAAACAATGGAATATTTATAGAAAAATTGTTAGAGTTGTGGAAAACAAAGTGATTTTGTGCATATCTATTTTTTGAAACAAAATGATCTTAATTTGATATATTTTTGAAATATTAATTTTTGTTGTCCTTGAAAACATAAGGTGTTGGGCTAATTTATTGACTAAATTAACGCAAGTATTTAATTATCAATCCGGGTTTGTAAAACTTGGAGGCAAATCCACTGTATATGGACATCAGGTATAATCAAGTTTAGAAGATAAAATCTGAAAACTAAAGAAGTGCATAATACAAATATAGCCTACACTAATAATTTCAATTCACCTTGCAATGAAGGAAAGCTGAAATGGCTCTTAACTTAAGAGGTCCAATTCTTCCTCAATTATTACTTGATGAACAAAAATTAGAAACCATGAGCTCTCAATAGCTTAAGATGGACAAATAATCAACGAAGGGAGGCTCTTAACTTAAGAGACCTTTGGTATTTCCCATTATAATTCATTCACCATAATGCTATCAATTGAAGATGAAAATTCATAAGAAAAACTGCTTGCATGTAATCAAGGAAAAAAACCTAGTTTCAATCCACCAATTTAACAGAACGAGTGTTCAACTTGAACACCTTGTTATTCCATCTTACTAAAGTGATGAAAAAACTAAGATTCAATAAAATAAATCATCACACATCAGCCATAAACCAATTTGAAGCAAAGCACATCTTAATACACTTGAAACAAAAACTAGTCTATGAAAACTATGAAAATTGAACTAAGAAGTGTACTTAGCTTGGTGTGGGGACCCTCCACCCTTGCCTTGCACACTTGAAGAAATATCAGCTACAAAAACTTCAGTAGATCAACCAAGCATGAGCAACAAATTGGAATGAAACAAGTTCATCAAATTAGCTCCCAACTCAAATTGTACAAAAGTTACATATAAATTCCATTACAAAAGCCATCCAAGTCTTGGCTTTAAATAGAGGTTTAATGAAACAAACTGATCTATATTATCTCTAACACTCATATCTACTCATATCCACCTATCTAAGTCAAAATCATCCAATTCATCCCAAGAAATATGTCAATCCCATAAAATCTCAAAACTGCCCTATTTCCTAGGGATTTTCTGGTGACTAGTCATGTTTGACCAGCCTTGACCGGGCCTAATAAAGCTTGTTCTGGCCGAACCAAGTGGAGTTAGCTTAGTCTTAGTTCCCAAGCTATCCATCCACGTATCAAACTCGAGCCCAAGTGTCCTGCAAACATGTCATCCACATAGCTATGACGGGAATTTCTGATTCAGTCCAAAATTGCACTTGAAACTCAATTTTCATAAAAACTTCTAGAAATTGCAAAATTAAAATTAAACACCTGAATATGCATAAAATACATCAAAATGATATGGATGTGATGGAAAATTGACGGAAAATATAAGTATTGAGTAGGTTTCCCTAAACAAAAAGAGACCAAAACTGAGGGCCAACATCTCCCCCTTGCTGATCTTCAAGCATGTCCTCATGCTTGTATTTGTCTCATTGATCTTCTGCCTCTGTATGCTGACTGATGTTCTGATGTACCTGTGACTCTATCCCTTGAAGATGGAGCTTTCTCTTGATCTACCTGTAAAAAGATATCTATGCCTTCATGTACTTCTTCTCTTTTCTTGTGGATGACATTCTTTACCAATATATCATTCTGGATGAGCAGACTCAGATGAAAAATAAAACTTGAAGTTTGCAATACATTCTGACATAGGATCCATGTCCCTCTCAAATCAACAATTTACTCAAAGGATCCAATATCCAGTTGCCCTTACATCTCATTAAAAGAAGCAAATTTTTTTATGTCTAGGCATTCACTTGCAAAATAGGGGTTGAAAGATCCATAAAACTATCCCAAACAGAAATGAATTTGAGAAAAAATTGTTCGCATAGAGTCTAATTAGGCTCATTCTGAAGAAAACCCATGTTTTCGTTTTTCAAATTGCATTTTCATTTGCCCAAAAAAAGCAACGAAAAATAGTAGCTTCTCAAAATTGAAATGCATTCCTGAGATTGAATGATCATTCAATTTGCAATCAATTTTTTCCTCAAATGTTTCTCCAGCATCCTACTTACCTCTTTTCTAATGCCCTTGACAAAGAGATGAGACCAATCCTCAAAAATATGAATAAAGTTTTGATATAAAAAGATTATAAAAACATAATAAACATGTTTTTATTAATCTATTTCTTATAGTCTATCCTCCGTTTCATCAAAATTAAAAAAAAACTCCTTTGTCTTTGTCTTTGCAGCAATATTGTCCCTGTTTGTCACCACTCTCCTCTGTCTATGCAAACCAAATATCCATCTTTATACACACTTCTGTAAGAAAGAGATTGAACTTTGTCTTGGAAAAGAAATATACCAAAAAAAAAGAATGAAATCATATCATAATTCCTCTTTTTATAATCCATCTATATGAAATATGGAATTATAATTTTAAATCTAGAATACCACCATATATGCATTTACTCCACCATATGTCCATTTACTCTTATCCACCATGCGTATGATTTATTTTAAAAACATTATGAACACGTTAAAAATAATGTTTTTTTAAAAATTAATACCTCTTAAGCACTGCGGATCTGCGTAAGTTTTTCCTTTTCAGTCTTAAGTACAGGGAATCCATGTAAAAATTGTCCCACGCTTCAAAGTTCTAGATCATACTATGTTTTCGGCTACTTTAAACACAAACAAAACGCTCAATTGACTGGTTCTATGCCTTGACTTATGCAAATTTACACAGCGCAGTCTTCAACATATGACTTCAGGATCATCTCTTCACGCTTCTGGAGCACCCATTCAACAAGATATTCTGGTACCGATTTGTATTCTCCACAATTTCTTCAGCAACCTTTGATTTCTCCACAACATCTTCAGAAATATCTGCTCTATTGATTAATTCAACACCAATTTTAGATTTTTGCTGCCAAATCTTCAAACACAAGCGCACACTTTGTGTTTTTTAAAAACTCATTCCTCGTGCATCAAAGCTGAAACTCGACTATTTGATCATAAAAATGCATGGACAGGTGTAGTTTTCAGCTATTACATGCTTTCAAAATTTCCTCAGTCATTATTTCAACACGCAGTCAAACTTCAATAAGACACCCTGGCTGTGATGAACTGTAGTGATTTCCTTTGCAACGTGGCTCAATTAGCCTGCGTGTTTCATTGTTAAACTGCATTTAAACACCCTATGGCTTTGTTGATGGAAAAGTCTCAATGAATGACGGCAGTGACACATATTAGTGGTGGGAGAGGCGCTATCTTATAACTGATGTTTTCATTAAAAAAAATATCCCGAGATTTCCTCAAAAAAAAAATATCTACTGCATTAATGAAAATGAATCGCCAGATCTCTTGACTTATCCCTCAATCATCTCCGCTGATTCTTCTTATCTCCCCAGCTCCTCAGCGCTATATTTCTTGCTCTCCTTTCTCGGTTTGATATCTTTCTTTCCTGTGTTTTCTTTGTAAAACCATTTTTTTGATTTCCTGAGCCTCTCAGCGGCTGTGATGGCAGCAAATGTATGATTCTGAGCTACAACAGTGGCAGAGCTATTAATATGCAGAAGGTTTATGTCAAAACGTTTTTACCTGTTGACTGTAGTTGTAACCCTTGTAAAAACGTTTTACTTTCCACAGGTTTTTTTCAAAACGTTTTTACCATTTACTGTTGTCTGGTTGTGCTCTGTTAAAAGGCACATGGTTTTTTTAAAAACGTTTTTACAATTGACTGCTTGATTGCTGTCCTAATTTCTCCACAACTGAAGGTGTTGTATGAATTCAAGTGGCTGCACAATGTTACCTTTCTTTCTGAGCCTTCAAAATAGCGATGATGGTGAGGTTTAAATTCTGATTTGACTGTTTCTCTGTTAATTGATTGCTGCCATCGTGGCCAGCCGTGACTGCTGTAAAAAATAAATCATGGATTTATTTTTTTACTTTCACCATTACCTACAGTTGTTCAACCATACACTCATAAATTATTTCAATTTATGGCACATATCCTCACTCTTTTCCATATTACCATTGTGCCCATCGAAGGTTTGAGCAACTTTTGAAATCCTATTTGAATCATATACCCCCGCCTAATATCATTTCATGCAAGATTTTAATGAATTCACAAACTCCTGTGCCTTTCAATATGATTCAATATAACGCAGTTGTGCAACATATATTTGTTATTTGTTATATGCATATATTTCCTTATGAAATATTGCCTTTGTTGATGTATTTTCCTTAAAAACAATACGCATGTTTGATATTGCTCACCCTTTACCATATGCTTGATATCGTTGCATAGTTCCATAAGGTTTGCCATCATATTGTATGCAATCTGCCATTATAACTTCACCTTATTGCATCATGTCATTTCAATTTTGTTTGTTTGATATTCCATATGTATTGCAATGATTTCCTTAATTTTAAAATGACCATTTTTAGGTCATGTTTAAAATTGTTTCCATAGGACTAATGCTTGCTTTGTTTGTGCAGGTGCAACTTGTTTAAATCCTCACTTTGATCCATTTTGCTTGGAGGAAAAATACTTAGGGTTAGGGTTTTTGAAATGAATATGGAATATAGAAAATAAATGTAGGTAAATAGAGAATGATATTTAGGGTTATGAAATGTTAGGGTTATGGAATGAATGTACATATGTACATTGGATTAGGTATAGGATATAGGATAATAGGATAATGTATAAAATATGCATTCAGGTATTAACTCAATTTCAACAAAGTCTAAAAATTCCTACAAAAATGTGAATTTACAAGAGCAAAATTTTGTACTTACTATTCTTGTACTTCCCTGTAGTATTGGATGCATGCTGATATTCTTTAACAATATTGGATGAAGTTGTCTTGATTGATTATTGTAGATAGATAGAGCTTATTTATGCCTTCTATTCTAGCGTCCTTCATTGATTCTGGTCCATTAGCATCCTTCATTGATTCTGGTCCATTGATTGTTGATATCGTTCAGGTCCCTCTGCAATTGATTCACGATAACTCA
>APFE030764960.1:38111-49282 GCA_000404065.3 Pinus taeda
CTTATTAGAACTATCATTGGTAAAATAATGCATAATAATCAATTTATTAGAAATAAAGGAGAATAAATAATATTCATCAATGAGAGCATAAATCATTTATAAAATGGATTTAAATGATAAATTATAATAAATGACATAATGAAGAATGGTGGAAATGGGTGGAATAAACGTTCACAAGTGACAATAATCATGGCATATTAACGACCCCACACAACCTAGACAGATACCTTGAAGGTCAATCAACTCACCGTTAGGGTTATCAATAGCCCATGCCGTGGATGATAGGTTCTGGGTACTACGGAAAGCACCATCAGCGAAACCGTTGTGTAGAGTCAAAGACATCAGCAAAGCAATAAAAGCATAGTAAACGAGAAAGTTGTTTGAAAACTAACACACAAAACCATACTGCACAAAAATGAATGACACACTAATGTAAACAAGTAACCATGCAAGATTACCTAAGCATAGTAATTCTTGAGGTAAAGCTCGTTTCAGGGCTTATCCGGAGGATTTCCTTTATAATCAATAAGCTCATAGGCTCCTTTATGTAAAACACGTTTCACAATGTAGGGCCCATGTCACATGGGTTCGAACTTGCCTGCCCCTAGCTTATCATTACCTTGGTCATATAATAAGACAAAATTGCCAATAATACGGTAGGGTTGGGAGTGATGGAAAATCCTTCAGTGATCATCCTTAGTCATTGTAGACCAAAATCTGGACGTCTGGAGATACATGATGATATCATCATACCATGGATCAAGGGTGCTAATTAGGAAGAGAATCTCATCCAGAAGTTGTTCATCTGCACTAGCAAGAAGAGACTTAGAGCGAAGGGAAAAAATCAATTCAGCGAAAACAAGTGAATTCTTAGATCTGGTAATAGTAAATACCAAATCAAACTCTTGCAATATCACGATCCATTTAAAATATTTACCCCCCAGCAACTGACGAGTCACGATATATGTCATGTGCAGAAGGATGTAGTGCCGAAAGCGTTGAGCAGCCTGGATGGCAGCCAAAGCTAACTTCTCGACATGTGCATAACGCATTTCAGTGTCGAGGAGATTATGACTAAGGTAGTAGATCACATGTTTGTTGCCTTTGTCGTCATCTTAGACCAAGACCATAGTAATGGTGCTAGGGGTCATGGCTAGGTAAAGGAAGTAATCTCGATAATAATCCAGCAGGTGCAACAAAGGAGCATTTACGAGGATGACCTTGAGATCATCAAAAGAGTTTTCAACCACCTCATCCCATACAAAGTTCGTTTCTTGTTTTAGCAACTAGGTAAATCCTATAGCTAGCCCAACATAATTGGGTATAAAACAACAGAGAAAAATTCCCTTTCCTTGCAGGCTCTGAAGTTGGTGCAGTGAAGGTGGAGGGGGTAGATTTACAATGGCCTCAACTTTTAGCATATAAAGGTAAATACCATCCTTGGAAATGATTACACTGAGGAGTCATCCAGATTCGACAAGAAAAAACATTTGTACCGGTTTAACCGAATGTTATAGTGTCTACGGCGTAGAAAAATCCACCAAAGATGGTCTGGGTGATGTTGGTGCTTACAAGAATGAGCGAGAAGGTCATCCAAGTAAGGCTGGACAATGTTGTGAATATCATGCATAGGACATTGTCTGCTGAAACATAGCCCCAACATTTTTTAAGCTGAAAGGGACTTTTTTTGTACGCGAACATACCCCATGGACAGATAAAAACTATCTTTTCTTGATCGACCAGTGCAATGTTGATTTGGTTGTAACTAGAAAAATTGTCCATAAAGGAAAAGATCTCACTCCCGGCACATTCATCAATGATTTGATCAATGAAGGGAGTAGGATAGTTATCTTTAGGACAAGCATGATTGAGATCTCAATAATCAATGCAAACGCAGATTGTGCCCTATTTTTTAGTCACCAGGACAATTTTGGACACCTAGTCTCTAAGAGGGATATGATAGATGAACGCAACTTTGAGAAGTTTTTCAATTTCACCCTTAATAGCGGTGACCTTCCTAGGGTGCACTGGGCAGAGCCATTGACAAATAGGCTTTGCATGTGGATAAGTTGGTATTTTGTGCACTACAATTCTAGGATCAATTCTAGGCATTTCTTCGTAGGACAACACAAACACATCACAGAATTCTTGAAATAGATGAGTATAAGTCTTAATCTCATTTCAAGAACAGGATAGCCCAATATGAACATGTTCAACGATACCAGGCTTGATATAAATATCAATTGGCATCATTTGGGTAATATTACTGAAATTTCCTTCCAACCATACTTCATGAGTCGTGATCAGTGGCTAAAATGGAGAAAAGGACACTTTGAAAGAAGTAGACATGACTGTCGAATGAGGCAAGAAAAAGGAGCAATGATGAGTATTGATCCAAGGTGGTTACTCGAGAGACATGACTTCCATCATGCCTTCATCAATAAGGAAAGTCTCAAATAAGGGATCAAGCGATTCCAAAGTGCCAAGACATGGGGATTGAGAGTACGTATTGGGAGAGGTCTTCGAAATAATAGAATCAGAGGATGTAGAACTTGAAGCTGAGGCAATTTCTATGTAATTGGCTTTTACAGGACTAAGCGGCAAACCATGTATCAACAATATCTAGTGAAGGTACGACCCAAGGATTAGATTTGATTGAGATCATGTTGACAGAGGCAACATGAGAAGGTGTGAGTAGAAAAATTCCCATTAAGGCAGAATCTTTAAAAAGACCTACCCCCACACTCTCATAGGGAGCACCAGTGTGCTTGATGTACGAAACTTTTCCATTCAAGGAGGAAGAGGCAAAGAAAGATAGCTGGTCGATAGTGACAATATTCCCTTCATGGGGAAAACGAATCACACAAAATAAAGAGGAGGCCACTGGATGCATAGAATGGGTCTAACTTCAACCAAGTAGAAGATTATAATTGAGATTGGCATTAACAATTTCTACCTTGACTTGCACTATCTTGCCTTCCAGAGTGATGGCAAGGTTAGGTAAGACACTGAAGGGTTTTGAATCACGACCATCAAAGGCTTCCAAAGTGTTTGGAGATTGGTTCAAAGTGGGAGAACTAGTAGCCTCCCAACATGCGGTCAACATGATGCAGGTGGAAGCACCTTCATCGATGACAGTCTGGTGGATGGTATTCTCATTGATGATTACCTCAATGAGAAAGGTAATCTAATGAGGGAGCCGCAAAACATGGTTCTCTATATCAAAACATATCAAATTGGAATTGGTGGGATAAATGTCCTTGATAGCTGACAATAAATATTTTCGTTGCAATGGGAAGCTTTGGTGCACCATGAGAGCTGACATAGCTGATGGTGCCTACGCCAAATACTCAATATTATAATGTTGAGTGGCTTATGCATTAGGATTGTACGAGGATTTTTGTAGCACACCTAGAGAGGGTGGCTGTATAAAAGAATTAGGGTTAGGGCACTCAATATGAAGAGGGCTAGAACTCGGGGTAGAAGAAGAAGGTGCAACTTCTTTCTCTTTCCCAACTACCAAAGCAGGAGTTTGATAATCTTTCGATCTAGTAGCCACATTAATAGGCATACTCATCATGAACACTTGATATCCCGAGGAAGCAAATTATTGGGGTTGGTATACCATTTGGGTCTACTAAGATGGAAATGGCTCTTTGAAGACAGCAGGGGTCCCTTTGAGCAAGTGACCAACTTCATACCATCAGGGACAATCCTTTGTGTAGTGATCTTCCTCACAAATGAGGTAGGGATACTTAGGTTTTCGTTGTGAAGATTCACTAGTAGACGATTCGGGAGGACCCTGTTTTGGGGCATCGGATTTACCCTTGCCTTTGACTTTCTTTTTACCTTTCGAGGATTTCTCCATTGTGGTATATTAGATAGCATGGACTTCTGAGATTTTACTAGGGCTAGGTGTATTTTGGGAAGAACCATTAGAAACAACATTTGAGACCAACTTCTGTTTCGAAGAAGATTTAGCAGGGGTCTGGGATATTGAACCAATAAATCCATTGATAGGAGGTACAACTTGTGACTTGAATGTTGCGGGATCGGATGATGGTCGTGACGAATTGAGTAACAACTCATAAAAATTGCCAGACTGAGAGTAAACTAGATCCATGTACTAGGCACGAGCGATGGCTTTCTCTTCAGTGACGCATCCACCCATAGCTATATTGTGAGCAATCGGGGCTACGAATGATTTACTGAACCATTCAGTGAGCAACTGATCAGTAATCTCTGTTAGAAAATTATATATTATAGAGGATTGGAATACATAAAATATTGTAGAAATATAAGCATAGAAAACGCATAAAACAAGAGAGACAAAGATATAGGTGGTTCACCCAATTTGGGCTACATCCACGGAGAAACAACCAGTCCTTCTTTTATTATATTATCTAACAAATTGAAGAGATACAACCTACAACAGATCCATTGTAACTCCCTCATCGCTCTCAATCTCCTCCCTTTTCCATACTCCGAATACAGATATACATAGACGCAATACAATTTCCTCATATATAGTGAGGGGTTTCCTTCTAGGGAAAAATAACCCTAAACTAAACATAACTTCCACCATCAGATCATCCACCTAATGAATGGCCCAGATTGACTAGAAATTACTAGACTTTTACAAGGAAATTTTACATCTATTTTTAGCTTCGAGGGCACCCCTGTCGGGGGACTGCTGGCCCCCAGACCCCCACGAGGGGCAAAAGCCCTGCCCCCAACCCCCTACGTGGAGCAATGTATAGCCTTCCTAGGGTATACATCTGGCTGAAACCTTTGAATACAGAAGATAATCAGGCTCCACACCCAACAAACTCCCACTTGGAGACTAATTATAGTAACTCCACTGTTGCTTCATTTGCTAGACAATGAATCCACTTTGGACCTAGTTGTTTCTCATCTTCTTCATCATACTTGAAGACCAATTGAAACTGAGAAAATTCTCAGTTTCTCCTTTATTACAACTTTTGTTAACATATCTGTAGGATTCTAGCTAGTGTGTATCTTTTCCAACTTCAACTATCCATCTTCCAATGCTGACGATATGAAATGGTACTTGAGTTGTATATGTTTAGTATTGGAATGAAATGCAGAGTTCTTTGCAAGAGGTATGGCACTCTGGCTATCACTTTATAACCTGTCCAACTCCATCTTTTTACCCAATTCATCCAAAAACCTTTGTAACCAAATCATTTCTTTACTAGCCTTTGTAGCAGAAACATACTCTGCTTCTATTGTTGAAAGTGCAACAACACTTTGGATTTTTGAACCCAATTGACAGCTGTTCCACCTATAGTAAATACATATCCTATAGTGCTCCTCCTGTTATCTTGTCACCTACCATATCTGCATCAACATATCCCTGTAGAGGGATGTTTGAACCACCAAAGCATAATGCTTGATTTGTGGTACCACTCAAATACCTAAGAATCCACTTCACTGCCATCCAATGTTCTTTTCCTGGATTGTTCATGTACCTTCTTACAACTCCCGCTGCATGTGCAATATCAGGCCTTGTGTAGACCATTGCATACCTTAAGCTTCCAACTACTGATGCATATGGAACTTTAGACATATGGACCACTTCTTCCTGAGTCTTGGGACATGCCTCCTTACTTAATTTGAAATGGCTAGCCAAAGTTATACCAATTGGTTTTGCATTTTGCATATTAAACCTATTCAACACCTTTTCTATGTACTCACTTTGAGACAATGTTAATTTGCAATTCTTCCTATCTCTAGTTATTCTCATACCAAGGATTTGTTCTGCAACACCCAAATCCTTCATTGCAAATGAGTTTGCTAATTTCCTTTTGAGCACATTTATTTCTTGCATGCTAGAACCTACAACAAGCATGTCATCTACTTACAATAACAATATAATATAGTTTCCATCATTTTGCCTTTTGAGGTAACACAATGGTCAGAGTGACATCTAGTATAACCTTGTTCAGACATAAACCTGTCAAATTTTAGATACCACTACCTTGGAGCCTGTTTTAAGCCATACAAGTTCTTCTTCAACCTGCACACTAGTTTCTCCTTCTCTTTTACCTCATATCTTTGTGGCTAATGCATATATATATCTTCCTCTAAATCCCCATGGAGAAAGGCTATCTTTACATCTAACTGCTCAAGATGTAAATCTTCAGTAGCTACTAAACTCAGAATAGTTCTGATTGAAATCACTTTCACAATAGGAGAAAATATCTCATCAAAGTCTATACCCTCTTTCTATGCAAACCCTTTCACCACAAGTCTAGCTTTATACCTTTTTCTACCTCCTTCTTCTTCCTTCAACTTGTAAACCCATTTGTTTTGCAATGTTGTTTTACCTGTAGGAAACTTAACTAAGTCCCAAGTATAGTTATGTACTAAGGAGTCCATCTCTTCTTTCATGGCTTGCTGCCACTTCTTCTTGTTTTCTACCTGCACTGCTTCTTCATAACATTCTAGTTCACTAGAATCAGTCAACAATACATAATATAATGAAGGAGAGTATCGTTCAGGGGGTCTACTTATCTTGGTAGATCTTCTAACACCACTTTCAGGTGTTTTAGGTGCTTGTTGCTATTGTGGTTGTTGTTCTAAGTTGTTGATCATTATTATTTTTAGGCACCATCACTTTTCCTATGATATCATCAAGCACTGTGTATTCTTTGTTTTCTTTTTCCTGTTTCTTTTCCTGCAACTGATTCTTATACAAAACCTTTTCATTGAATATTACATCTCTGCTCCTAATGATTTTGTGATTTTCATAATCATATAAGTGATAACCAAAATCATTAACACCATATCCAATAAATCCACATTTCCTTGATTTTGTCTCAAGCTTTGTTCTATTTTCTTAGTTTGTAACATGCATCTTGCCATTTCAACCACAGTACGATTCTTCCTTTCAGCTATGCCATTCTATTGGGGAATGTATGCCATAGTATGCTACCTCCTCATGCCATTCATATCACAATAAATCTGGAAATATTTTGAGCATAATTCTCCTCCATGGTCGGTCCACAAACATTTGATCTTGCACCCTTTCTCATTTTCTACAAGGGCTTTCAACTTCTCAAATGTATCCGAGGCTTCATTTTTGGCGTTTAAAAAATATACCCAACAATTACATGAGTAATCATCAATAAAAGTGATGAAATATTATGACTTACCCAAACTCTTAGTCTGCATAGGACACATATGTTTGAATGAACAAGTTGAAGTGGGTGATGAGCCCTCCATGCAGTGCCCTTTGGAAACCTTTCCCTTGCATGCTTTCCTTTAGCACATCCTTCACAAACCTCCTTATTCTCTTCTACCTTGGGCAAACCAAAAACTAATGCATGTGAGGTTAGAAACTTCAACCTGTGAAAATTTAAATGCGCATACCTAAGATGCCATAACCAACTTGAATCCTCATAAGCCATATGTGCAAGATTGTTATTATGTTCATCAAACCTCAAGGGAAACATCCTATTTCCTGTCATAGGCAGAATAGTGATCACCCTATTTCCCTTATTCTTATCATAGATAGTACATGTCTTGTTTTCAAAGACTACTTTATAATTTTTCTCACATAACTGCCTAGCACTCAACAAATTATGCTTCAATTGTGGAGTATAATAAATGTCATGAATAATCTTTATACCTTCTTTTGTTTGGACCTCCATAGCTCCTTTGGAAGCAACCTGCAATGGTTTATCATCACCAAGTTGGATCTTGGATTTGAAACTTCCATCCTTTGCTCAAAGCGACTTCTCATTCCCTGTCATATGGCTAGAGCATCCAGAATCTAGGTAGCAAAGGTCTTTAATAGTATTTTCACCTTGGCATAAGATAAAAATAAGTGATGTGGAGGATACTCACCACTTTCTTAAGCATAGTTAGAATTTTACCTTCTTTCAATTTGCATTCTCTTTCAAATTGGCCATACCTATTACAATAGTAAAATTGAACATTTATATTATCAAATCTACCTCTATCTCTTCCTCTAAAACTACCTCTTCCTCTTGAGCCAATTATTCCTCTACCTCTTGAAGAATTTTGGGTTTGCCATTTACCTTAACCTTGATTTCTTTCGGCATTACTACTACTTGCATATTCATTCTTTTTAGTTTGTAATTTAGAGGAAAAAGCTTTCTCTACACCTTTAAAAGTGTCCTTCAATATTTCTTCATGAGACATCGAGGATCCAACCAATTGATCAAATTGTAGTTTTGTCAAATCCTTACTTTCTTCCATGATTATGAAAACATGATTCCATCTATGTGTTAAAGATCTCAATACTTTTTTAATTAAAACTTCATTACTTGTTGGGTGTGGAGCCTGATTATCTTCTGTAATATATAATTTTCTAACAACTAGTATCAGAGCCGAAGTTCTATTTGGCTAATAAAATAACAGGAGAAAAGGGTTCCTGGTTCGAGTGGGAGCAATGGCGAAAGATGGTAGGTTTAGTGTCGAAAAATTCAACGACCAAAACTACCAGCTATCGAAGATGCAAATGGAAGATTATTTGTATCAGAGATCTGTACCTACCATTGAGTGGAAAGACAAAGAAGCCAATGAGTATGATAGACACATAATGGAATATTCTTGACAGAAAGGCACGTGGAACAATACAGCTGTGCCTAGTAGCGTCAGTAGTGTTTAATATTTCAAAGGAAAGGACAACAAAGGGTTTAATGTCGACATTGACCAAACTATATGAAAAACCCTTGTACTCAAATAAGGTATTTCTTATGAAGCATTTATTTAAAATGAAGATTTCCGAAGGTGGATCTGTTGTAGAGAATTTAAATGATTTTAGTACACTTACAAGTCAGTTAAGTTCTATAGGGGTAAATTTTGATGATGAAGTTAGGGCTCTGTTATTTCTGTGCTCATTGCCAGAAAGTTGGAATGGTTTAGTTATGGCCATTAGTAACTCTGCTAGACTAGTACTTTAAAGTTTGATGATGTTGTCGGTGCAATCCTTAGCAAGGAAATGCGACGGAAAAGCTTTGGTGAGACATCAGGTAATGCTTTGACTGCAAAGACTAGGGGAATAAAAATGGAAAGAGGAAAGAGCTCAAGTATCACAGTAAGTCAAGAAAAGGAAGATCCAAGTCTAGATTGGGGATAGTGTGCCAGAAATGCGGGAAGAAAGGATACTTGAAGAAAGACTGCAAGTCTCGGAAGGGAAAAGAAGGAGACACTCGGCAAGAAACTAATCATGAAGCGAATGTAGCAGGTGATGTGTTGCAAGATGCTTTGATTCTTTCTTTAGGAAATATTATTGATGCCTAGGTGGTAGATTTAGGGGCCTTATTCCATGCCACACCTGATAAGAAACATTTTCATGATTATGTTTAACGAGATTTTGGACAGGTTCGATTAGGTGATGATAAACCTTGTAAAATCATTGGAATGGGTACAATTTTCATAAAACAGTAGAATGGAAATCAATGGCTATTGAAGGAGGTAAGGCATGTTCCAAATCTGAAGAAAAATCTAATTTCAACAGGGCAGTTGGGAGGTGAAGGTTGCATAACTACTTTCACAAATAAAACCTAGAAGGTCACTAAAGGATCCCTGGTAATAGTGAAAGGAGGAAAGGTTGGTATATTGTATTTATGCGATGGTATTTCTAGTTCTGTTAATGCTTTAACCTCTACAGAAGAAGATATGGCATTGTGGCATCATAGGCTCAGGCACATGAGTGAGAAGGGGATCCAGATTCTTCACTCAAGAAATTTGTTTCCAGGTTTGAAGCATGTTGATTTAAAATTCTATGAGAATTGTGTTTATGGAAAATAGATGAGTTAGATTCCTTAGAGTTGGGAAAGAAAAGAAGAAAAAAAAATTAGAGTTTATGCATAAAGATGTATGGGACCTACTCAGGTATCATCTCTTGGTGGCTCTCGTTATTATGTTACTTTTATTAATGATGCAACCAGAAAAAACTAGATTTATTGTATTTGAAATAAAGCTGATGTATTTGATATTTTCAAGAAATGGAAAGCTTTGGTTGAAAATGACATAGGAAAAAGGTTGAAGTGTCTCAAATTAGATAATGGAGGTGAATATTGTAGAAAAGAGTTTGATAGGTACTGTTTAGAAAATGGAATTCGTAGAGAGAAGACAGTTCTAAGAACACCACAAGAAAATGGTGTGTCAGAAAGGATGAGCAGGACAATCATGGAGCGTGCAAGGTGCATGAGATTGCATGCAAGATTGCTTTTACAATTTTGGGTAGATGCTATAGATACTGTTGTTCATCTAATAAACAGAGGGCCTTCAAGTTCCTTGGATGGTGGTATTCCAGAGGAGGCATCGACAAGTAAAAATTTAAACTACTCTTTTTTAAAGACTTTTAGTTGTGAAGCCTTTGTCCACATTAATAAAGAAAATAGAACAAAGCTTAACACAAAATCAAAGAAATGTACCTTTATTGGATATGGTGTTAATGATTTTGTTTATCACTTTTATGATTATGAAAAACATAAAATCATTAGGAGAAAAGATGTCATATTCAATGAAAAGGATTTGTATAAGGATCAGCAGCAGCAAAAGAAACGGGAAAAAGAAAATAGAAAATACACAGTGCTTGACGAGATCATAGAAAAAGTGATGGTGCCTAGAAATCATAATGATCAATAGCCAAAACAACAACCACAACAACAACAAACACTTCAAACACCTGAAAGTGGTGTTGGAAGATCTACCAGGATAAGTAGACCCCCTGAACGATACTCTCCTTCATTATATTATGTATTGTTGACTGATTATGGTGAACCAGAATGTTGTGAAGAAGCAGTGCGGGTAGAAACCAGGAAGAAGTGGGAGCAAGCCATGAAAGAAGAGATGGACTCCTTAGTACATAACCAAACTTGGGACATAGTTAGGTTGCCTATAGGTAAAACAACATTGCAAAATAAATGGGTTTATAAGCTGGAGGAAGAAGATGGAGGTAGAGAAAGGTACAAAGCTAGACTTGTGGTGAAGGGGTTTGCATAGAAAAAGGGTATAGACTTTGATGAGATATTTTCTCCTATTGTGAAAATGACTTCAACCAGAACTATTCTAAGTATAGTAGCAGCTGAAGATTTGCATCTTGAGTAGTTAGATGTAAAGACAGCCTTTCTCCATGGGGATTTGGAGGAAGAGATATATATGCAGCAACC
>APFE030764960.1:50204-75494 GCA_000404065.3 Pinus taeda
AAATCAAGCATTATGCTTTGGTGGTTCAAACATTTCTCTACAAGGATATGTTGATGCAGATATGGCAGGTGACGGAGAGAACAGGAGGAGCACTACAAGATATGTATTTATTGTAGGTGGAACAGCTGCTAGTTGGGTTTCAAAAATATAAAGTGTTGTTGCACTTTCAACAATAGAAGCAAAGTATGTTGCTGCTATAGAGGCTAGTAAAAATATTGATTTTGTTGCAAAGGTTTCTGGATGAATTGGGTAAGAAGCAGGAGTTGGGCAAGTTATACAGTGACTGCCAGAGTGCCATACATCTTACAAAGAACTCTGCATTTCATTCCAAGACTAAGCATATACATCTCAAGTACCATTTCATACTGTCAGCATTGGAAGATGGACAGTTGAAGCTCGAAAAGATACACGCTAGCTAGAATCCTGCAGATATGTTAACAAAAGTTGTAACCGGGGAGAAACTGAGAATCTGCTCAGTTTCAATTGGACTTCAAGTATGATGAAGAAGATGAGAAACAACCAGGTCCAAACTGGATTCATTGTCTAGGAAATGAAGCAGTAGTGGAGTTGCTATAATCAGTCTCCAAGTGGGAGATTGTTGGGTGTGGAGCCTAACTATCTTCTGTAATATATAATTTTGTAACATTACTTATAGTTTCAATAAGTGTAGCCATTTTATTGACCACATCTTTGACTCTCACACAATAGCACTTTCAGCTTCTTACATATTCAAATTCTCGAACTCTTGCTTCAATGTCTGAAGCTTGACCACCTTCACTTGATCAATACCTTGGTAAGCTTCTTGTAGAGTCTCCCAGGCATCTTTGGTAGTTTTTGCTCTTGATATTCTTGGAAATAAGCTTTTATCAAGAGTTATCTGAATGTGAAACAAAGCTTGAGCATTCTTCTTCCTTGCTTCCTTTCAACTTGTTCTTTCTTTGGATGTAAGGCAATTCCAATTAGATGGCTCCTCATAACCTGATTCAACGATATCCCACAAATATTTTCTAATAAAAAAGGTTACCAATAATAATAATAATTCCCATCAAATTATGGAATAGACATTTGGCTAGAATTTGACATGAGTAACTTTGGCGAAATTCTAACAATAAAACTTCAGCCCAAAACAATTTTACCTAATCTGATACCACTTGTAGAATTGAAATGGCTTCTTTAATATAGGTGATAAGCTAACATAGTTATGAAGAAAAAAACATATAAAAAATGAACAAATAAAACACACTCACTGTGTGAGCTCAAACTTGTTGTAAATCTCATATTTAAGTAAACCATTAACTACATTGTTATATAGTAAAATTATTACTAATATAATTATCAATCAACTCTGAAACAAATCTACTGACACTACCAATCTTCTGAAAGCCAATTTTGAGCACTGACCACCCTAATAATTTGTTGTCTTATTTTGCACATAGAACACAAAATCTGCTGATTAATTTGTCAACAATTTACATAACAAGATTAAGCATTGTTCCCACAAATCTTGACTATTGGATTCAACTTATGAGGTTTATTGTAATTCCAATAACTATACACATTCCACACCATAACCCTAAAGGATTAGGTGTCCAACGTTCCCCCTCTTAATCCGAAACAGTGTATATGAGTCCAAGAAGAGAGCTAAAGTGTAAAAATGCATGGCAATCAATGGCTAGATGTGCTCTCTAAAATGGTGGTTTAAGGAAGACCACAAACCAAATTAGGTATAAGAACTCAACGTCTCCATCGATGGTGGTTTAAGTTTTACCACCAACTTGGGAACTCAAGCTCAAACTAGTTCTTGGAGAAATTATAAATGTTCTAGAAATTAAAGTCTTCTGCTTGTGGAAGTGGTCCCTGATGTAGGATTACAGTTAATCACAAATAATTCAAAATGGTGGTTTGAAGTTGACCACAAACTATTGGAACTTGGCTCCAAGGCTCATTCATTCTCGGAACATTTCCAAATCTAGTAAGAAGGTTTTTTTTGTTTGATTGTATGTGCTCACATATGGAAATTTTAAGATAATTGTAATGTAATCTCGGCTTAGAGATGACAATAAATTGAATTTCACTCATAACTTTAACTGTGGCTAAAACTATGATTATGGTTCAAGCTTGGGGCTCAACTAGTTTTAGCTATTGTAATAGAACAATCCCTAGATACCACAAATGTCATCCAGAACCAAGAAGCAATATGAATTTCAACTTTTATAGTTTTTCCCAAGCCCCTTTCTAAGGCTTTCTAGATTCTCTCAATTGGTATCAACTACAAAACAATTCTTTGGAGGCGGTTTTCTTAATTTGACGAACCTTGAAATGTTTCCATAAATGTGTACATTTTACTTTGAAACACAAGAGGCATGATTTTCACTTAAGCGTCATATAATATTCACATGCAATAGAATACTTAAGTAACCAAAAGTAGAACATGACTGATAATTCATTGCAATGATGCCATTACTTACTATATTCACCATGGGGAGGAATGCCATTTGTCACAATGTGATTTCTTTTACAATAAAATTCATGTTGTGATGAAGTTTGATGGAAGCAATCACTCCTTAAGAATATTTTGGTTTGTCTTGAGCAAAGCCAACTACTCCATCATAAAAATACTGATTTTCTCTTTACAATGTTATTTATGACTCTCAACCCCTCCTCTGTAACCTTCAAATCCTCTTGAAAGGGAGTTATTTTTGTTTCATCATTACCAATAGCTTACTTTTTCTTCTCTCCATGATTTTTATGATCATGCTCCATGGTGAGGGTTACCAAGACATAAGATATTGATCTATCTCTACTCACATGTTTGAAGAAATTCATTGGTGATATGCCTGTATAAATAGGAATATCTTCCATCAAGGAATAGGTGTCTTCCATAGTGCAACACAAAGACAAAGACCAATTTTCTATGTTTTTTATGGCGATGATCAAAATTCAAAACAAATAGTCTAGTATCAAGGAAGAGTAGTGTTGGTATGCTTCCAAGAAATCATGTAATGTAGATAAATTAAAAAATCTCCATGGATAGAAAGAGATAGGTTTTACAACACCATATACAAATAAAGATTCAAATAAATCCTATAAACTTTGATGGGAGAACTACGGAGAAAGGTGCTTGATAAAAACAACGTGATTAAAAAGAATATTCTTAGATTGCACAAATATATGTCCAATCAAAATTGAGAGAGGAATACCAATGGAATTTAGAATAGAATGACAAATAAACAATTATGAAAATTGGATATTTTGTGTCTGCAATTTGCATGTCTCAATTGTTCAGAAATTTAGTGGGGCATTTCATCATGGAAGAGATGGAAATGTTGAGAGGTGTTTCACTATGGAAGCGATGGAGTAGCATAGGTAGCTACCATGCATTCCAAAACCCAAGGTAGATAAACAACATAGAAATGGTCATGTGGAAATGAGAGAACAAGACCTAGAAATGGTTAATGGCTTAACGATTATTTTGAGTGGTAGAGATGATAAAATTACTAAAGTAGAACTGATAGGTCTTGGAATTGTTTAGCTAAAATGAAAGAATAGGCATGAAATTCACTTTCCTTAAACATGATATAAATACAAATATAGCATTTTGACCATTAGATCTAGCTTCCAAGGTTTCTTAGACTTCCAATAACTATCCATATTCTACACCATAACCCTAATGGATTAGGTTTCCAGTAAATCAATATATAATCACTTTAGAAATTATAAAAATCAAGGGATATAGAAAAGATATATCAATTAATATAGAATCATTCATAATTAAAAAAAATCAAGGGATATAGAAAAGAGAAGAAGAACACAAACACTAGGAATTCCTCTCCAATATAGTTGACAATTCTATTTTCCATGAAGTTGCAGAAAGAGGAAGGAGTTGTTGTTGCATAGATATTCCCTTGAGATTTGGTAGGAAGTGTGTGGAAAGAGAAAACTAATACCCTAATTGCAATGTCATAGCCATTCACATAAATGATAGAGAGAATTGGATATATGAATTTATCCCAAACCCTCATCGGTTTATGTAGTTTGTATGCCCCTATTGCGATTGAAAAGCTTATTCCTGATCAGAAATCTCACTCCAGCTACCCAAGTTAAAACCCTAGACATAAGTACAAACAAATAGGGACGAGATTTTCCTCCACGAAAGGAAAGTTATCATGCAATATAAGATTAATACAACAAATCAAGCATATTAATCACATATAGAGATGTGAAATGAAGAAGGAATCTAGTTTGCATTAATATCATAATGCAAGTACACAAGGAGTTATACCCCAACTGTAGTATGTTCTCTCCTTTGATTCCTCAATGCTCCTCTCCCCTCATCTTACTAACAAATCAGGATCATTTGAAATGCAAGAGAAGAATACTCTATTAATATTTCACTAGCACTACTGAGGTAACTCTCTAATTCCTCCCTCCCTGTCCCTTGAGAGGGTATCACTAATTAGCCTTTTCCTAGATTTGGGAGGATGTATCTGGACATTTAGATAAATGAGAAGTTCATATTTGATTTCATGTGAATTAGAGGGATATAATTCATGGATAGACTTTATGGAATGAAAAACAAGTAATCATTTATGAGTTTCATGCTCAATTATAAGATTTTCCCAACTCACTAAGAACCTTCTTCTCAATTATGAGTTTTTTTTCTTAATTATGAAATAATTATTATTTCATAATTATGAAATTATGACAAAATAAATATGATAAATTATAAAATTATGTACCTTCATCCCCATAATATCTAATAACATCCTTGAAAGACCCATATGAGGCAAACTAGGGTCAAAGGGGATGCATTCTAGAAAAAAACTAATGTAAGTTGAACTAGGGTCTCTATCACTAAAATAAAGTGGAAAAGGTTATTACAACTTGTGAGAGAGTGCACCATCTTAGAGGATGGGTGTTGATCACAAGAAGGATCATGTTTGGAGTGTGTTTCACTTGTATGGAATTATGTCCTTATTATGATATCCTTCCTCACCTATTATATATAGAAGAGAGGATGTAGGAATTTACAAGGTGAGTTCCTTAGATAGAACACCAAAGCACACCACTCACAAATAAATCATAGATCAATACATCAATATTTTTAACATGGTTAAAACCCTTAAAGAGGGAAACAGTTGATGGTCTGAGCCAATGTGACCACTTCATACAATTTATTAATAAAATAAAGAAAAATTACATAAGCTTCTCTCATGAATAGTCACCTTATAAATGACCCTCCATGCTCTTTAAATAGAGATCATGGACCAATCGGGTTTTAAGACATGGATCAAGTGTTGGTAATACCGAGGAGAGAATGAATTGTCAGATCACTTTATGTCTAGAACATATCATGACCGTCAGATTGTAAGTTACAAAAGTACATAGTAAAGAAACACACTTTACCTAACTCTACACTACACCAAGTTATACTTAACTAATTCCTATGTGTCGGAATACCCTAACATACCCCCTTAAGAACAACTTGGGATAGGATTGAAGGATTTACAAATATGACACAATAGGAGAAGGAAGGAGGCATGAGAGCCTATCCCCACTTAGTGACAATTTCCTGAACTCCTACCATAAATCGAAGTTTAGTAAACTTCACCTCTGTGATAGCCTTTGTAAAGATGTCTCCAACTTGATCATTAGTTGAAAAATATTGTGTGTCAATAACATGGTCATGAATGAGATTTTTGATGAAGTGCATGTGTAGTTCAATGTGTTTACTTCACTGATGTTGGACTGGATCTTTGCATAGTTGAATGGCACTTTTATTATCACATAAAAGTGTAGTCAGATGCTATTGCTGAAAGCCAAACTCCGACAGGATCTGACAAAGCCACATGGCTTCCTTAATAGCTTCTATGATGTCGCGATACTCTACTTCTGCTAAAGAAAGAGAAATGGCACTTTGTTTCTTGCAAGCCCATGTAATAGGTCTAGAACCAAGAGTGAAGACATAACCTGCAGTAGACTTCTGATCATCAGGGTCACCAGCCCAATCAGAATGAGTGAAACCAACCAATAGAGGAGATGCTTCTACATTGTAATGAATCCCAAATTGAATTGTACCTCGAACATAATGGAGTATTCTTTTAGCTTATTTCCAGTGACTTTCATGTGGGTCTTGCATAAACCGAGAAATAAGGTCAACAACAAAAGAGAGGTTAGGATGAGTATGGTTCATATACAAAAGTTTTCCTACAAGATGACAAGATAAGGTAGCATCAACTTCAAGGGAAGTAAAAGTGACTGAAATTTTGGCTCCAAACTGAAAGGGAGAAGGGGTTATCTTACAGTCTTCCATGTGAAAGTAGCGTAGAAGATTAGAGGCGTACTTGGACTGGGAAAGGGAAATACCTTCCTTGGATTGCAAGACTTAAATACCAACAAAATAATGCAAGTGTCCTAAGTTTTCCATTTCAAACTACTTTTTAAGGCTGGAATTCACATGGTTTATAAGGTTGGGATCACTACGAGTAAGGATAAGATCATCAACATAAAGAAAAAGAATGATAAGTGACTTACCCACTTTCTTGGTGTAGATAGTATTGTCAAACTGACACCTAGAAGAGCGAGTATCTAAACGAAAGCTATCCATTTTGGCATACCAAGCCTGAGGGGCTTGCTTGAGACCATAAAGGGATTTATTAAGCTGACATACAAGGTTGGATTCTATTTGTATAAATCCGGGAGGTTGTTCCATATAGATTTCTTCGTGCAAGTCCCCATGCAATAAGGCAGATCTAACATCCGTATGATGGACTTCCCATTTGAAAGAGGCAGCAAGGGAAAGAACAAGGTGGATAGAGTTCATTTTGGAAACAGTGGAGAAGGTTTTAGTATAGTCAATGCCCTCAACTTGTGAAAATCCCTTAGCAACAAGACAAGCTTTATGTTTATTAACTTTTCCATCTAGTCCAAACTTGGTTATGTAAACCCATTTACATCTAACAAGTTTTCTTCCCTTTGGAAGAGGAACAAGATCCCATGTATCATTTTCCAATAATCAACGATATTCTTCATTCATAGTTGTGTCCCAATCTCGATGACCTGAAGCTTCTGTAAAGGTGTCAGGATCATAATTGTTGAAGCTTGAGCTAGTAAAGAAGAGGCTCTATTGAATCGCGAATGTGTGTGACATTGATCTGTAGGATCACTTGCAAGAGCACCTATTGCACCTCGAGTAGTGCTGACCCCTTTTGGAAGCTGAGGAGCTGAAGGATGATCCTGAGAAGGTGGACAAGGATTGTCATCATCGTTGTCATCATCTGAATAAGAAATATTTTTAGAAGTAGAAGGGATAGAGAGAGGTGGCACAATAGTCAAACTAGGCTCGTAGGCCGATATATTTTCAACAAACTTTACATCTCTTCTAATGATAACATTTTTAGATTTAGATGAAAGAAGTCTATATCCTTCGACATCTTCAGAATATCCAACAAAAATACATTTTTCACTCTTAGGTTCTAAGGCTTTATGTTTCTCATCGGGAATATGGGCCCATGCTTCACTTCCAAAAACATGAAAGTGACTTACATCTAGTTTAATTGAGCTCCATGCTTCTTTTGGAGTGATATTCTTTAAAACCTTAGTAGGAGTGTGATTTACTATGTAATTTTCATAGTTAATTGCTTCTACCCAAAAATTAAGACTAAGTCCTTTAGATTTAAGCATACAATGAACCATTCCTTTAAGGTGTGATTCTTCCTTTCAGCTACACCATTTTGTTGTGGAGTATATGGAACAATATGTTACATTTAAATTCCATGCTCAGTGAAAAATTTGATGAATTTGTTGTTAACATATTCTCCGCCACTATCAAATCTTAGCTTAAGAATTTTATGTCCAGATTATTTCTTAACAAAGGCCTTAAAGGCCAAGAACATGTTAAATACTTCACTCTTGATTTTTAAGAAGTATACCCAAGTGCATCTAGAGAAATCATCAATGAAAGTTAAGAAATAATTGTAGCCAAAAAATGAAACAACTGGAAGTGGACCACATAAATCACTATGCACAACCTGTAAACGGGTTGAGGCATGCCAAGAGACACATTTTTCAAAACTATCCTGATGATGTTTTTTGAGTACACATCCCAAACAAACACCATCTCTGGAAGATACCATAAGAAGATCTGTCACCATATTTTATTTACATAGATTTTGAAGGGAGTGATAGTTTAAGTGACCAAATCGATCATGCCAAAGTTTGTTCACTTCATCATTATGAGCAACAAATAATGAGGGAAGAGTTGATGACCCAAAGTTGTTAGACTTATACAACCTTGTAGAATCATCATCAATTCCAATAGCTAAAATTTGTATAGGATCTCTGAGGTCCTTAATTACAACATCATGAGGTGAAAATTCAATGGTTTTACCTTCACCTGAATGATTTATCTGATATATAGATAGAAGGTTGTAGGATAAGGTAGGAACATATAATACATCATTAAATTGACCATTGTTCAGATGAATAGTTCCAGTCCCTACAACACTAAGAGATCTATCATCACCAACATATATATTTTTGGTGTTACAATCATTTAAGGAAGAAAACATGGCTTTGTTTTGGCCATGTGATAAGAATCTCCAGAATAAATGAGCCATTCATGACAATGAGAAGAAGAAGACACATTTTGTGCATAACCAGACTGATATGCTTGACAACCACATGTGGAAAGTGTTATTCTTGAAGATGAAGTTAAAGTTGAAGAGTGCCCCAAATGGATGTTATGCTTCTTCGTTGCTGCTTCCAAGGAGTCCATCTGCTTAAAACATTTGGATTCAAAGTGGCCATCTCAATTACAAAAGTTTCAATGTCTATCAGTCTTCTTCCCCTCATTTTTATTTTCCTTATCATTTTGTTGAATTGACTTTTCATTTTAAGACTAAAAGTGCTTAGGAACATTCTTTTTAAGATGCTTCTTCTTACGATTCTTTGAACTTGGTTTTTTTTGGGTGACTAAGTCTTTCTTAGAAAAGTTTCAGGGATTACGAAGACCAAGATGTAATATTTTTTCTTGTTCTCTCATTAAAGAATCACAAAAGACATCAAAAGAGGGGGACTTGTAGGCTTGTCTTTGAGAAATTAAGGCTTCTCTAGCAGAATGGAAGGTGGAAACAAACACAGAGTAGGTTGGTCCTAACTTTGTAATAATGGAATAGATAAGGCTACCATCTTATTTCTTAACCTTAACACCTTCCAAGAGAAGTATAAGGGTCTTGAACTTGGACAAAAATCTTCAATGGAAGAAAAACTATTGGGGTCCAATGTAAGGAACTCATTTTTTTAGTTTATGGGCTCTAATTTCATTTTTAATTCCAAAAACTTTATTGATATGTTTCATTACTTCATCAGGGGTATCAAGTTCTGCGATATGGAATCTAAGGTCTGGAGAAATAGGCATCCCTATCAACCCACGTGCTTTATCTTTCCTATTTTCCCATTCGGTTGCCTTATCTTCATCTTTAGGTTTAGATTCTTGGGCTGAGGCTATTCTATAAATATGTTTACTTCTAAGTAAATCCACAATGTAGGATAACCATGAGAAGTAGTTGGTGTTGTCAAGAACAACTTGGCATGGAATTCCCATTTTAATAGAAACTGAAGCTATAGATGTTGAATTTAAGTGCTCTGATGGGAAGATCTCGAAAAACTAGGCCGATTAAAAAAAATGGCGCTGAAAACGGCTTCCAGATGAAAAAGTTATCGCTTTTTGAAGAAAAGTTGTTGAAGATGCCGGCGAAATACGTGATTGTGTGGAAGTGAATGATAATGTTATATTTTTAATGAAGTCCCCCCCTCTTTACAATGTTAATCTAATTAGCTCACTTTTAAAAAAAGTTATGTGACCCATTTTTATAAATAAGTGAAAGTCACTTTTACAATGGTACTTTATGGGCTACCCACTAAATTGTAAATTAAATAAAAGATAAAGAGACTTTAGAATTATAAGTGACACTTTTTCTAATGGATGAGAACACTTTTACATAAAGTAATTTTAAAACATAAGATACATGTGCTCTTTGAAAACGTAACTCAACAAAAATAAAGACTTGAACCCAAGACCTCTATTCTCTTAAAGTAACTTTGGACCAAGTGAGTTAGTTTAAAAGGTTAGTAATTTTTAGAAAAGATGAAGGGTTTTTTTTAGTCACTAAAGCTTTGGAGTGCATACTTACTTGAAAAAACTATTTTTTCCTACAAAACAAAAAGCCACACAGCCCAAAATGGACATGCAAAAATAACCAAACCTTACGGCTTGAAGTTAGATATCACCAAAAACTAAATATTTTCCTCAATGTTTCTAATTTTCCGAGATCACACTAACACATAGTAGAAAAGAGCATACACATGAAGAAAATCCTTCCTTTCTGTTTCTAATTTGCCCAGATCACACAAAGTTGCGGGGCAAAGAGCATATGCAAAAATGAATGGTATAGATCTGGTAATAAAAAATAAAGAGATAAATAAACCGAAATATGTTGGACACGAATTGTCATTGATGTCAATATGGCAATATTCAAGGAAGGAGATAGAGCCAAAGAAGAGGAGCAAACAGCCATCGGAGCAACAAAGCAAGCAAAACAGAGCCGCAAGAGGAGCAGACCAAGCCAAGAGGAGCCAAGTGGAGCATAAACATGCATATGGCGGCAAAGACATGTATATGCATTTAACGCAAACAGAGCTATCGGAGGCGGAAGATTTAGACTCATATGCAAATACACTAACGGAGTGAAAAAGGTAGAGTTTATATTGTATGAGCAAGTTACGTTATCGGGCTTGTAAAAGCCATGTATGCATGCTTTAACAGTTGTTGAACACTGTTGAAAAAGTTGGAGAAAAGTTGATAAAACACCAATTTCTCCATTGTTGAAACACCAGTTTCGGCGTTGCTGAAACACCAGTTTCGGCGTTGCTGAAACACCAATTTCAGCGTTGCTAAAACACCTCTGTGACGAAATTATATTTTGGCATTGCTGAAACAACTCCGTGACGAAATTATATTTCAGCGTTGCTGAAACACCTCCGTGGCGAAATTATATTTCGGCGTTGTTGAAACACCTTCGTGACGAAATTATATTTCGACATTGCTGAAACACCTCCGTGACGACATTATATTTTCAGCACATCGTAAACATCAGGAAGCTAAAGCGAATGGAGGAGGGAAGTCAGAAGGTCGAGCGAGTGTTGAGGAAGCCGAAGCTCAAGCGAGCAAGGAGGAAGCCAAAGAGCCATTGAGTAAGCAGAAACAAATGGACAAAGGCATGAGAATATATAAAACAAGTTGTTGTTGTTGTTGTTGATGTTGTTGTTGTTGCTGTTGCTGTTGCTGTTGCTACTACTGTTGTTGTTGTTGTTTCTGTTGCTGTTATTGTTGTTGTTCCTGTTGCTGTTGCTGTTGTTGCTGTTGTTGTTGTTGCCGCTGTTGTTGTTGGAGTTTGTTTTTTTGGTGTGGCAAAGAACTAGAATATGAGGTAGCAGAAGCAACAGAGGTGGTTAAGCATTGTATGAAGTTGCTGGTGAACATTGGTGAAGGCTGCTGTAGCTACTGAAAGTTGTTGAAATAAGCTGGAGGAAATAGAGGTCGTGTAAGGGTCCAACAGAACAGAAAGAGGGTGTAGTAGAACAAAAAGAGGGATGAAGGACCAACATAACAGTAGGCAGTCAAAGGAGAAACAGCCAGCAGAGAAATAGTCATGATGAAGTATTCATTGTGACAATGAGAACATAAACTTCAACAGAAAGTTGTTCTTTATACAGAGTTTAGTGCAGCTAAAAGTAGACTGACTAAAGCTGTGTGAAGACATTATTAGTGAGAAAAAAAGAGAGGATATTGGAGACTATGTGTGGGCAGTGTGTAGAGTTGTAAAGACTCATTCTGAAGAAGATTGGTTGTCATCGATACTGTAGCCTGGAGACTACAGTGAAGCTGTAAATAGACAGAACTCGGTAGAGAAGAGTTCTGAGAGCAAAAGATTACTATCAAACAGTGCCTTGACAAGATAGGATTGGAGTCCTTGGGGGTTGGTGCCTCAAAAGAAAGATAGGATTGGAGTCCTTGGGGCTGGTGCCTCAAAAGAAAGAAGGATTGGAGTCCTTGGGGTTGGTGCCTCAAAAGTAAGTAGGATTAGAGTCCTTGGGGTTAAAGCCTCAGAAGTAGGAATGATTGAAGTCCTTGAGAGTTTGTGCTCCTAAGTCCAAGATTGGTGTCTTGGAAAAATAGAGTTGGTGCTCTGGAGGTTGGAGCCTCACCAAAGTCCAAGTTGGAGCTTGGCAACTGATTGAAACCATCTATATATTGTATCTATTTTACTGCATAGTTTATATTAATAAAAGCCTTTATTCTTGATGTTCATCTTGTGTTCTGAATATATATGTTTTAACTGGTAAAAAAATAGTGGGAAAAAGAAATACTGATTCACCCCCCCTCTCAGTATTTCCAACATGTAGGACAACCTGGTCCAAGTATGGTTGTCGCAAGTCAATCTCAATTTACTTATTAACTGTACGAAGGACAGTATCAATATGGTCCGGCTATGCAAACCTCAGCTTATTAGTATCAACCGTACCCTGGGTATACATATCAACAACCTCAACCTCAACCACCCTAGTTTGGTCCGGATAATCCTAGTTTTCCGAGAGGATACAATATTCCGAATGCAAATCCAATTCTAGGTTATCCTAGGTATCCTCCTCTTGGAGCTGGTCTTGTGTCCCAAAGTTTTCGAGATCCTAAGCGTTAGTTACCGTTCATTGCAACTTTGGATTTACCTGACTTGTAACGCCTTACGAACGATCCAATTAATTATCTTCCGTACTAGCCACCAATTCCTAATAAGTTGCCTAGTGATATTCCCAAGTTTGAAGGAAAACCTGGAGAGGATCTGTCAAGCCATGTGATGACCTATCACCTCTGGTGTGCATCAAATTCCATTATAGATTATTCAATTCATTTAAGGCTTTTTCAACGCACTCTGATTGGTCTCGCGACTAAATGGTACATTGAGTTGCCACGAAACTCTTCTTATAATTTTAGTTAGTTAGCTACTTTGTTCTTAACTCATTTTCAGTTGCCTGTCAGGTATGACAACGACAAAAAATTATTAACTTCATTAAAACAGTCAATGTATACATATATTTTAGACCATATTCATGAATGGTGACGTCTACAATGTTTAGTGAAAGTTTATATCCCGGATCAAATTTTGGCAGAATGGTTTGTTAAATCCTTATTACCAAAAATCATTGAGGATGTGGCTAAGGCAGGAGTCATTACTGAAGAGCAAGTAATTGCTCAAGCTCAGTACCTTGACTTAGTTTATACACAGTCGGGTACTTTACAAAAAAAAATCCCCAATCTTCCCAAGCAAAATCAAATAACTACAACTCCTTCAGGGTCTCATGCCACTGATGGTATGGTTGGTACAATTAAAACCAAAAGTAATAAGAAATATTCAAATAATTCTTCTCCTATTATAACTTTACCATATTTCCCGACAGGAGAAGCTTCTGCTGAAGTTCCTGCCGATATTCATGTTTTAGAATCTTCTACGACCAAATCCAAATCCGGAAGTAAAAAGAAAGCGAAGAAAAAAAATAAACAAAACGCAAAAGAGAAACTAGAAAAAATTGAATCTACTGACGAGAAACGTAAACCTCACTATCCTTGTCTCATCTATGACGAGGAGCACTTTATAAGAGATTGTCCACATCGAGCTGAGGTTTCAAAAATCATCAAAGGTTCTCAAACACCTGCGATCTTGAAGGATCCTTTTCCCACTCAAGATAGTAAGATGATAGGTTCTTCGTCAAATGCCTCAGAAGAACCAATTATGATGATGTCCCATGTCAATATTGTGACGCAATCACAAGATTATGGAAGTAAGAATCCTATTGGTGGTAAGGAACTAGAATCTTCTAGTTCAAACCCATCAACTTCAACTCCTCCTGGTTCCGATCCGCTACAAATAGAGAAACCTAATCTAGACTTAGTAATCAAATCGCCGTTAAAGTTATACTTTGGAAGTCATCTTTCAATCCACATGCGAGAGCTGCTCAGAACTATAACATTGTTGAAGATTTAGCTATATCTCCTTCAACAATGTCGGCTTTGGAGGTGCTACAATCATGTCCAGCACAATGTAAATTGCTTTTGTCTGCTATAGGAGCCGTTGATGTCCAGGATTCCAACCTCAAAATATTCGATTTAGAAAATAAACACCTCGCTTACCTCATCAAATGGCTTTCCAGATCCCAGTGTTAGTCAAAAACAGGCCTTGCTTTCAGACTCTGATTGATGAGGGAGCTTCAATGTGTATTATGTCGATTTCGTGTTGGAAATCACTTCGTTCTCTGACACTTAACCAATACCCGAAAATTTTGAAGGCTTTTGATTGCTAAGGGTTTCATCCTTATGGCATTCTGCAGGATTTACCTATAGGGGTAGAAGGTAAAACTGTTAATCTAGATGTGGAGGTGGTTGATGCCCCTCTATATTACAACCTTCTCTTGGGTCGCAGTTGGTCTCACGGAATGACTGTTATTGTTTCATCGGTCTTTCGGCTCATAAATTTCCCTTATAATGGAAAGATTGTTACAATAGATCAGTTAACTTACTTTTCGTCTGACCCAACCTCTTCTGAGAGTATTCAACATGTCGGTAAAACAATTATCCCTTATAAGGATGTTGGGGTGGGATTAGTCAAAGATTCTGGTTTACTAGGAACTTTTTCCTTTCCTCCTCCAAACTTATCGCCTCCTTTTGCAACCATTCATATTATTTCATCAGACACTATTGTTCTTAATGATCCTTGGATCGTTCCTTCCGATTCCGAGGTGGACTCATTTGGTGATGCCATGCTTGTGGGTCCATTTGAAGTTGCATATTAGGTGGTACAGTCGTTTTCCAACTCTAGTTCAATCGAAATCAATCCAATGAATGTGGTCAATGAGGAATCACTTTTAATCTCAACCTCAGATTCAACAACCTTTTCTGAAACTATTCATACTGATGAGTAGATTCATGTGATTTTATCTGTTGATGATTTACCATGGGAAGATCTTCATCATTGATCTTCACTTTTACCTGAGCTTGATCATTTTGAGAATGCTTTCTCGTCTATTTTTACCACTGATTTATATCAAGGAACCACAAAATCCATTGAAACATTCTGATTCTAAGTTGAATTTGGGAAACATTTCACGAACTATTCCTATTGACATTTCTGTGAAACCCGGAATTATTGAAAACATTCATATAGGTGCTTCTTGTACGCACTGAAATCCAAACTTATAAAGCCCTATTTCAAGAATTTTGTGATGTGTTTTCCTGGTCATACGAAGAAATGTAAGGAACCGATCCATGAGTTGTTGTCCATGAAATCAAAACTTACCTGGATGGTAAACCCTTCCGCCAACATTTGCATCAGATTCACCCACGAAAAGTTGCTGCTATTAAAGCTGAAGTTGAGAAATTACTTAAAGCAATTTTTACATATCCGATCACTTTAACGGATTGGGTATTGAATATTGTTCCTCTTAACAAAAAGTAAGGAACAATAAGAATATGTATTGATTATAGGGATATTAATTGAGCTTGTCCAAAGGACAATTATCCAACTCCCTATATCGATCAAATAATTGATGATTGTGTCGGCAGTGAAATGTTCTCCTTTATGGATGGATTTTCCGATTACAATAAAATTAACATACTCCCTGCTAATCAACCAAAAACGGCTTTAATTTTTCCATGGGGGACCTTTGCTTATTGCAAATTACCTTTCGGATTGAAGAACGCTGGAGAAACTTTTCAAAGGGCTATGTCTTACGCATTTCATGACATCAAGCACATTGTGCAGCCTTATCTTGATGATTTACCTACTCATTCATTACGTAGAGCTGATCATCTCACTCATTTATGAGCCATCTTTATGAGATGTAGGCATTATCGAATAAGGTTGAATCCACACAAATGTGTTTTCTGTATAGACACGGGTCTCTTACTGGGATTTGTTGTTTCAAAAGTCGGCATTCGTGTCGATCCCTCGAAGATTGAAGCCATTGTTAAATTACCTCTGCCTTCGACTCTTTGCCAACTCCAAAGTTTGCAAGGGAATGCAAAATTTTTACACTGGTTCATTCCTAACTACGCCGAGATAACGAAAGTTTTACCAGGTTGTTGAAACAGGACACTCCATTCTTTTGGGATGAGATAGCTTAAAAATCTTTTGATGCACTTAAACGCGTTGACCCATGCATTGTTATTGCATCCTCCAAACTACAACCAAGATTACGTTTTGTACCTCACCACTTCTCATTCCACCATTGGAATGTTGAACATGTGATTTACTATCTTAGTCGAACTTTGAATCCAACTGAGCTTAAGTATTCGCGTGTGGAGAAATTGGCTCTGCCAGTTGTTCAAGCTGTCCAACGTTTTCGTCATTACATTCTACTACACAAAACCACAGTACTTTCTGAATGTAACCCTATGACGTATATTTTGACTAAACAATTTCTAGGGGGCAAGTATTCCAAATGGATTATTATCTTGCAGGAATTTGACCTAGAATTTGAAAAGTCCAAGTCAAAAGAAGTATTTGGTTTTTGCGGAGTTGATGTGTGACTTCCCTCGTACTCATACCAAAACTGTGGCAGAAGAATCCCTTGCAGATGAATCTTTGTTTCTTATTAGTACTCTTGATCCATGGTATGGGGATATAATTGTCTATCTCCAAACCCAATCTTTTCGGCTTAAAAGTTCACGATCTCAACGAAAGCAAATCCGTTTCAAATCCCAACCATACAAAATTATTGGAGATACACTCTATCGTCGTGGGGTGGATTCTGTTTTTCGTCATTGTTTAACTCACGAGGAAGCTGAAAAGGTTCTGAATGACTGTCACTCTGGAGCGTGTGGCGGTCATATGTCTGGGTATGCCACAACCCAAAATATATTGCGCACTGGTTATTTTTGGCCATCCTTATTTAAAGATTGTATCAATGCAGTCCAGAAATGCCACAATTTCCAAATTTTTTATCGAAAGATGCGTGCTCCACCTTCTTCTCTCCACCCTATAATTGTCGTTGGTCCTTTCGTAAAATGGGGTATTCATTTTATTACATGTAACCCTCACTCGGTTGGGGGGCATGCATATATCATCCTTGCGGTAGATTATTTTACCAAGTGGGCCGAGGCGACGCCTACATTTTCGACAGACGGTAAAACTGCTGCTATTTTCGTTTTCAATCATATTATTGCTAGGTTTGGTGTTCCTCAAGTGATTATTACTGATCATGGGAGCCATTTCCGAAACATCATGATGACAGAGCTAGCAGATCAGCTTGGCCTGCGTCACGATAGATCTACTCCATATTACCCATAGGCTAATGGTCTGGTTGAGGCAATCAACAAAGTTCTAGTCACCATGATCCGACGAATCATTTGTATTCATCGATTGAATTGGCATAACATGTTATTTTCAGCACTTTGGGGGTAGCGAACCTCAGTCAAAACCTCAATAGGCTTCCCTCCTTTTCAACTCATTTATGGGTTGGAAGCCATGTTACCCATTAAATGCGAAATTTTGTTATTTCAAATAGCCATAGAATTACTTCCAGCCACTTCCGAAGAGGAAAATTGTTTGTTGTACTTAGCTCAATTAGATGAGAATTGACGTGATGCTGCTTTAGCAATCAAGGCTCGCGCAAAAAGGATAAAATATTAGTATGATCGAAATGTTACACCTCGTAAATTTTCGGAAGGGGACCTAGTTTTATTATACGATCAAGCTAACGGTAAGCTAGGGACTGGAAAATTCGTACCCATGTGGCATGGTCCTTTTGTTGTTAAGCGAAAGCTAGCTAAAGGGGCCTATGAATTAGTAGATTTTGACGGTGTCTCTTTAGGTAAACCCATAAATGGGCTTTAATTGAAAAGATATTACGCTTAAAGTTTGGTTTGGAGATTCTGGTTAGAATAGATTTATTTGTGGTTGGTGTGTTTAGATTAGAAATTGTGCCTAGTTTTAGAGTGTGTTTTGTCGTTATTCCTGCTTATCTTGGTTTTACTCCTAATATTGCAGATGTCAGTGTCTTCTCAAACATACATTGGTTTTGCTGATCGTTCCTATTGTGGTACATGGAATATTTTTTCCGCAACCTGGGTTATCTATTCACCCTCTGACGAGTTAGTTTCTATGCATGGGGTAAGCCTTGGTTAAACAACGAATAACATTGCAGAGTCTAGTGTAGTGATTGAATTATTATCTGAATCCATCTCATTTTGGATTTAGAGTTAATTGAAAGGTTAGATTCTGAACTCGTTGTATTATAGCTTAACAGGGTTTATGCCATTCGAAATCCAGTTTTATTAAGATTATATTTGAGAGTTTGTCTCTTGGAACGTGAATTTGACTACATTGAATATCAACATATTCCAAGATATTTAAACACGTTAGCAAATGCAGTTGTTTCTCAAATGATAAATAGACATTTTCAATAATCAAGACAGTAAATTTAAAAGCATCCCATAAAATTTTTATACAAGATAACCAGTAATAGTGATATGTCATAGCATAGAAGTGTGTCAAAATATACATCGTCTTCTATCATAGGTTGAAAAACACCTTATGATCGGCAAAAATGATAGAACAAAAAGATATAAATGTCATATGAAGCCTATAATGGCCATCATCCTATCCCTGATGATGATCACGATAAGAAACCACTGCTCGGACTACCTTACAAAGGAACCTCCTAAAAGGTCCCGGGACTCCAATCACATAGCACTGAAGCCTAAGAAAAATATCATCTATGCTAGTGTCTAGAATATCTACTGTTAAACGCTCTAGATGACTCTACAAATCGGCCAAGGTCTCTGCTGATTGGTCTTGTAGGGTTGTTGCTATAGCAGCTGGGAGTCTTCTCCCATAAGGCGGGAGAGCGGCTGGTCACCGTGGACATACATTTGCATTTAAAACTTTTTACTCTCAATTTTTGGACGATTTAAAAAACAAAAAAATATATATAATTTAGAAAATGTTGAAAACAATTTTACCTATATCATCCCATTGCTCTCCTGTTGGAAGAGCCATGTCTGGATCACCACGATAATCCATCCCAGCATACGGAAAATCCTGTATCACGAAAATTTGGTTTCCCAACCAGCGAAAATACTCAGGTGAGAATCGAACAACCTCGATGCCCTCCTCAGGATGGCCGGTCATGACTGCAACCCAGCGCATAATCCTGGGATCTCAGGGAAGTCCAGCCTCAAGGGTAAGTTGTTTTGGAACCAGCATAGGTACCCTCTCTAGGGCAAAGCTCACAACTAAGTAACCATATCCAAAGTTCTTTAATTGTCCATTCTTTTCCCTAGTTAGTCGGCCTTTCACATTGGCCAAGACAGCATCGCACCAGTTGAAGATGGTGCCTCCGAAGCAGTCTACTGCCATGCGCATCTAGGAACTGGTAGTTAAATGCAATGATGCACTTCCACACAGTTTGGTGACAGTAAATGCGATCACTTTAAGTTCAGGATGGGTGATGGTCTTCACATCTATCTATTTGTCTGTAGTTTGGACATTGCAAAACTCTAGTCGGAGACTAGTGACAGACTGGCCACCTATCCTAGATCTGAATAGAAATAATCCTTCACCTCTCTTCGGAAAGACAATCAGAAAATAAACGTCCTCTGGCTTGATTTCGAGTCGGTGTCCTCCAATGTTGAAACACTCGTCCTCCATGCTCCACTTGTCTACCAGCCATTGTAGAAATTCTACCTGTGCCCTCATGCCAAGTATGGCCCAAAATTTCAGTAGTCTACATGCTCTTATAATGAAGGTGGATGGAGTAATGCGGCTTGATCGACATCTTCCTGTTCTATTTCCCGCCAAATACGCATCTTGTCTATCTGAATTGCAAAATAGGCGGTTTAGAATTTTGTGATTTCAAAACATTTGGGCAGAAATGAGAAATTATAGGGTTTCAAAATGCGTTTCGTGGGGTCCGCATCCACTGCATTACGGATAGTTCGTAGGTTCGTACTCATCCTTAAGGGCAGGTACGGGACCTCGACTATTTCGTTTATATGAAAATGTCGGGGTTTTCAGGGTATACATGGTACACTTGTGCAACCACCGCGAGCACTTTTTAACCATAAGTTTCCTCAAAAAATGAATTTTAAAGCCCCAGAAATGAAAATGAAATGGATGAAATGCAAGTCAGGGACAATGTGGATTACATGGAGAGGACGGTTCTTGATTCCAGAGGTTGGATTTTCTGTAATATTCATAGGAAGTTTTCTTCCAAAAGCTCTTACTTTTTACTCCAAAGGCAAATGGTGAAAATGAACTTGTAAAAGCCCTTTTTATAAAGTTTTTTGAATAAATGAATTTTAGTTTATTTATTTTTCACTTTGAAAATATCACTTTTGGTACATTTTTATTAATTTTTAAACATATATGAGTAATGTTAAGCGGTTTTTGTGCAGAATATTGGGTATTTAGAGAGAATTGGTCATTTTCAACAAAAACACATAGGAGTCCTCTTTAAGCTCTTTTCTGACTCATAAAATATGCAAAGATTGGCGAGCTTTTTCTTTTTAGACTCGTTAAAACGGAATTAAAAAGATGGTTCAATTATAGCTTTTTTCTGACCATATAAACATGAAAAGATTATCGGACTTTTGTCGTTTCGAGTTCGATATTGGTAATAAAACGACGTATTTTCGATCACTTTTTTACTTTTTCATATTGAAGGCACTAATTATGAAAATTACTCCTTGATCGTAATGGTCAAGTGGTTCTCTCAAGTATTATTTTATACTTTTTCAGGCTTGGGAGACACAAATTTACAAAAAAGGAAAACCATGGAGTTTTCTTAAGTTTTTCTTCTGACTCCCTAAAATTGAAAAATGCCATGTTTCTCCTATATTGGACTCATTAAAATTTAACAGTAAAGGACCTGTTGAATTACAAATAGGAACAGACCACTCCTTCTTAGGGTTCGAATATTAAACTAAGTTGGACTCATCTGAAGGATGAGCTTATAACCAAGCAAATTTTATCCTCCTCAAGCTTGTAAAAAATAAAGAGGTACTTGTCAGAAATGGTGGGGGAAAGGAGAGAAAAATGAACCTGATTGTTATACTTTGTCTTTTGAACAGCAGTCAACCACTCTTGAACACGACACTTTTCGTTCACCTGGGTTGGGAAATCCTTTACCTAACAGTTAATCAAACCATATTGAAAGTCTTCAACCGGTTTCCAGGTATTAGCTTTGGGTCAATTGTAACGAAACCATCTGCAGTGTCATTATTTTTTCAAGAGGTGAGTTGAAATAAACCATTCATTTGTGAAATATCTGTCATCCATTTTGACCATCCCTGAGTTAGTCCTTGCCAAATACATTTCTTCAAAACTTGATCTATGATTTCATGTTGTGGGCTTGCCTGCAACGAATCGCTTTCTATCGACTCCAACTCATTATCTAGGAAGATGATCTAGAAATTGTCAATACCTTGGAATCTGCATGCCTCAATGGCAGGTTTCTCACGTTTGACGACAGGTTGTATCATTGACCTTTGATCAAACGATTCTGTGATGTGTTCGACATCGACTCATTCAATCACATTTCATGGATTGTACTAAGTACTTTGAGGGTCATTGACATTACTGGTGGTTCCTCTCACACTTGTTAACGGTTTACATCATTGACCAGTAATCAAGTGGTTTCTATCGTGTTCGACTTTGACACATTCACTCACATGGATAGAATCGTACTGGTTCGGGAAGAAGAAATGAAGACCCTGGATCTAGTTTCTACCAACAAGGCTGCGAGGAGTTTTGTTATTCATTATACAATGTACTATTCATAAACAGATGGTTGTGCCCATACTGTGTCTACATATGTCTATACTTGTGATGTATTACAAAATCATTCCTGTATCAGAGCAATTTAGATAGTTTCTAGTGAGTTTTGATCTGAGTATGGGAATGCCTACCTCAATGATGATATGATCATATATATATATATATATATATTTCATTGAATGTTTTTTACAGGTTCTGACCGGGGTATCCACAGGAAGATCCTTGAAATGATAAAGCACTTCACTCTTCATAGATGATAAAACTATCCTCATCTATTACAGACTTCACACTTTAGGGGGAAATCTGTTACACGAAAAATTGTTGCCATGACTTTTTGTAATCAATATGAGTCTATCACCACTCATACTCCTTTGCAAGTCTTAAACCTCAGTTCTCCATATCAAGCTTTGAAAATGAGAGAATTTCCTTAAAAATCTCTAAAACTCTAGTTTTGCACTTCTCTTATCCTTACCTGCGGTGCCGCACTCACTAGTCGTGTCCCCTATGCACCTAGCCACTTTGTATCTGCATATATGGGTGTGAACCCCTATAAAAGTGAAAAGGCGTGAATTTATTCTTGAAAACTCACTTTGAGTCAATTCTATAAGCTTCTAGAGGGAATCTTGTGCTCGCAAGTTCACTCCTTGAGGGTGCATGCATCCAATTCCTTAAGGAGCTAACCCCTTCATGTGAGGAGCTTATCCCCTTGAAGGAGGACTCTATCCCTTCAATGGTGGACCTGTAACCTCCTTCCCTTACACTATAAAATGAAGCTTTGGGCTGATTACTTGAGAGGTTGAAAGCTGAATATTTTTGAGGGTATATGTTGCTGGAACTTAGTCTTCCTAATTGAGCTTTTGAGAGGAAAGATCACATACCTTTTGATCTCATTTGGGAAAGAGTGAGGCTTGTCAATGTAGAGGCGATTCTTGCTTGGACCCTGGAAAGAGCTTGTACAGCATCAAGGCACCAAGGTTGTAAAGTTCTTCTTTCTCAAAGTTAATACAATCAAGTTTATTTTTCTCAATAAGCTATGTTTAATGGTTTATTTCATAGACTCCTTGATCACTATGATGAACATGATTTACTATATTAGCTATGTAGCCGTTTTTTGATGTGTGCTTGTTTGTGTTTGTAGGTTATTAAAAGGATACTCTTTGAAGCTGTTGGAGCAAGGCTGCCACAAACTAGCGTTGGACTTGAGGTAGGGTCTAAAACACCTCTTAGTTTGTATTAATGAATCGAAATATGTTTAGAGAAAAGTAGATTGCTTGTCCTGCTTGTTGCTAGATATCAATTGATACTAGGGAGATCGGTCTTGTCTGCAAGAATGATTTATCCACTTAACAAAAACCTCCATTCTATATATAGGAGTCTAAGGAGTCATAATATAATCGACCCGATCTAACAATAATAATAGAAAGCCACAAAATAACAATAGAGGGATTCTATGGGGCATAGTGTTGAGCCTCAAATTTATACTTCTTTACACATCCTCCCATCCTCTTTTTCCTATTCATTTTCCTATTTTGCCACTCATTCCCTCCATCAATTTGCTCAAATCATTGTATTATAGGACTTTTTACATGGTTTTCTAATTATGTTAATGACTGTGTTTGGTTTAGAATTTTGGTCCAAGGTGCTGCGTTTCCGCAGCTCATGTAGGGTTTACACAGGGTTTTCCGCAGCTGATCCCGGTTTCCGCAACCAACCCCAGATTCCGCAGCTGTTTTATTAAACGCTATGTTCCAGGTGTCCTCTGGGAAGAAGATCCATATGGGCAAGTTCGTGGAACCAAGGACATTGTGTGTGTCCCTCCAGATCATCCAAACCAGTCATCCAAGCCCGTGGTCAACGAGGAGGAAACTTTGGTCAAACAGAGGTCATTGGCGGTGGCACGGCTCCCCGTGTTCTATTTTAGAGCGCGTGGTGAATAGGTGGCATCGTTCTCAGTTATGAAAGCAGTGGGAGACACAATCCAACAGCGGATTGAATGCCCACGATGACCGTTGCCTAGATCCGAGGATGTAGCAGGACTACGTGTTTCAATTCAGTTGTTCGAATTACTTAAATTTCGTTAAGCTAGTTTACCTTCCGCAATTATAAATAGAGCGTCTTTGAACGTTGGACAAGTTAGTTGTTAATTGTTAGCTTCTGTGTTTATATACCTTTGAACTCCCATTGTATATTTTTATTTGATGCGCAATACATGAGAAGATTGTTGTTTCATTTACGCGTGTGATTGATCTTTAAATGGCTGGAGTAGGAAGAGGGCCCCTGTTTACTAAGGCCTGTATAGTGTTTTAGTTTCTCACATTTCATTTTCTTATTTCCTGTATATAATGCCTTTAATTGCTGTGTTTTAGATAGTTGTACATACATTTCAATTCATGCTTGTTTAAATTTCTGCTCTTTTTCATGACTGATCAATGTGTTATGCAGGTTTCTTAGGCGTGCCTGGGATAGTTTTATGCTTTTCTTTTGCACAACTAATGATATGTGTGATCATATCGTCTATGTTACTGACCTTCTTTGTTTTGCAGCCTTTATTTCATCATTATCATTTAGTTAATTTGCATATTTGTTTTTTGTTTGTAGATATCAAGTTGTTTATCTATTGATGGCCTCTTCTTTATAACTTAATATTATCTTTATTAAGGACCAAAACATCACTTAATGCAAATTGGTTTAGTTTTTCAGAAACTCACAATTGCTTGACTTGTTTTTAATGGTTTATCACATGATACATTCAGTTAAAAGGAAATAGGTTAAGAAGAAGTTAAAGTATTTGTGACTAGTCTTTCTTTTAGATAGATTTACTTTAGTTTCAACATTGCTTAGTGATTATTTGATATAGATCTCATTTGCATTTCCTTGCAGCAACAGAGGCACTGGGCCAATGTCATTAGTCTTTTATTTAATGCCTTTACTTTCCTTTAAGCATTGATTTCATTTCAAGCTTTCTTGTAGAAGTAATTTTAAGTTGTAAAAAACACATCACAATCACACACACTTCACTCACTTGATTTTGAGTTTTAAGAAGCACATCACAATCTCACACACTTCACTCACTTTATTTCGTCACACCACGTTAGGAGATATATACTTAAAAACAACTCTAAAAAGTTAAAAACAACAAAAGCTCAGGAAATAGTTGCCTAAGTACATATAGTACACCTCACTTCATCAGCTTATGAGCCCCGGGTTGACATTTAAAAGTTGCAATTTAGACATCACTAAATTGACCAAACATTTTTGGTGTCGTTGCCGGGGAAGTGAAATTAGGTAGCCAATTTCTAAAAAAAATATAAAAATAAGAAAATTTCAAGAAAGGAAAATTAATAACCTCTCAAAGTATGCTCTCCTCTTGCACTTAGTGTGATCTGGAGGATCAAAAAAGAGA
>APFE030764961.1:0-25338 GCA_000404065.3 Pinus taeda
TAAACACTTGATTTCTTGTATGGTAAATGCATGTTTAGAGAAGGATTGCTCTTAATTGTCTTGTTTGTCACTAGAAAGCCTTTAGCTTCTAGGGAGGTTGGTTTTGTCCGCAAGATTAACTCTTTCCGCATGACAAAAGGCATATTTGGAAACTAGATAGGACAAGCTTTCCAATCATCTATCCTGGGCTCAATTTGGATACTAGGAAGACAAACAAAAGCAGTCTACAACATGGAGGGCACACATGACACTGAGAGGGCACACTTGACAAAAAGATGGCACACTTGACAATTTTCCTGATTTTTCATTGTTTTTCTCCAGTTTTGATTTTCATTCTTTGGAATCAACTTTTTACTGATGTAATTGATATGGTAAATGTAATTATGGTCTTTTACTATTACCTAGGGGTAAATACATTAGGTAAATAGACTTCATCAAATCAAATGAATCAGTTTCAATGTAGTTAGGGATGAGTCACTTTGACCACCCTACACTCTAGCTATCAGTTTAGATTTTGGTGGAACTGCTCCTCCTCTCATGGATTCGACCCATGAGGTTGGGAGGAGTTTGTTTTGATGTCTATATCTTCCCTTTCTTCACTCTTTTTAGAGGTTGGACTAAGTTGGATGTTGTAGTATTGATCAGAGACACTATTGTATCAGTGTTTGGCCAGTTTTAATAGATGAGTTGTAGCTATTTCCTTGGGATACTTGTGGTATGAACATTTAGCATTATTTCTTCTATTGTCCCATATGCTTGAATGTGTGTTATACAAAATTTATACCTACGGATAAGTATATATTCCCTAAGTGGGTAGTTACACTTAGAACAACTGAATTAAATATGTTTAACCTTTTCCTACAATAAACGAATAAGATGAATGAACCTACTTGTGATTCTTTTCTTCCTTTGATCTCCTTTGAGTTGCTCCCATCGCTACCACTCAAACTGAATTCGTTCAATTGGTACCTGCCAACATAAACGGAAGAGGAAAAAAATCAAACCATATGATCTATTTATTGTAAACAAATGGAATCAACAACATTCAAACATACATTCATCATAGATGTAGACAAAAGTATTGGAAAAGGAACAAACAACTTTATTGATTGATAGAAGGAGAAGTTACACCCAATGTGGTTTGATCTAGTGTCACTCATCCAGCTTAGTCCAAAGCCTCATCACACCAATAGCAACATCAATCCAGCAACATGACATTACTTGACAATGATTCCAATTCTCTAAACCAATAGTATTTCTCTATAATATCCAAGCTCCAGCCCCACCTTTTGGCTCTATGTTGGGAGGCCAATTTATAGATGAATTCAAGTGCTTTTGTCATTAATAAGGCATTGAGTGGTTTTCCATAAATTGATGATTATTTTCCATGTTCAAAGGGATGAGAGGATAGAGGATTAGATGATCCAAGGCTATCCTAAGTTGAGCTCATCTTGATAGGATAAGAGATGGGTTCTTTCCAGAATGCTATAGAATCAAGGAATATTCCTAGAATCCTATGCCAATTTCGCTCATCCTCGCCCAGCGCGGGCTTAAGTGAGCCTAACTACTATGCAGCATAGGTCTAAATGGACCTACCTACTATGCAGAGCAGTTTCCCGAGGCATTTCAGTAGGGTTTCAAACTAGGAAACTTTTATGGATGAAAACACTAAATATGATGACTTTTCTAGGGCATTTAGCAAGTGAATTAGGGTTTTATGAGCCCTGTTTGTACTGATCTAATTGTGAGGGAGTGATGCCGAAATATATTTGTAATAGCTGCCCCCTAAAGCATGAAGTCATAAATGATAATGTTGAGTGCTATAGTTTATGATGTGATGAGGAGTATCTAAAGAAGACAGTGACTTACACCAATTACAATACATAATATCATGATATCTTTGAAGTTTTAATGAATTTCTGAGGGAAGGCATACCCATGCTCAGGATATAAACTTTTCATTACATGTACATAAATTAGATAGTTGTCTACAGATATAGATTCACGACTATCTATGTAAAGCCATCATATAGATGATTTAGTACTCCCCTGAAATCGTAGCCTGGATGGATGAAACTAGATCTAGGGTCTTCTATCTCGTGCAACCATTTTCTCAAGTACGAGACTAACCATGTGAAAATGTGATATGAAATCGAACATGGGAAGACAACATCTGATTACAATCCAATGATGTAAGCTATTGATAGACGCAAGAGAAATCTCCAATAATGATAATGATTCTTAAGGTACTACAATACATTTTGCATGGTGTGAATAGATGTTTTGATGTCCAACACCATACAAAGTCTTTTGGTCAAAGGCCTATGATGTCAACCTATTGTCGGAAGTGAGAAAATTGCCATTGATGTATCCAAGCCTCAAGGTAGTGGAAGGGTTTTTCTAAGTCAACTTCCTAGATAATGTGCTGATGTTGACAAGAAGCGACTCATCACAGGAGGGCCTTGATGTATCCCCCATCAAGCACACGAAACGAGTGTAATGATTTTGAAGATAGAATGTGACTGGTGACACAATATTCAGGAAGGGCAGTCATGAAAATGAAGGTTTATGAGTATTGCAAGGGATTAAGTTTACTGAGTGACTTCTATTGAACATGTCAGCAACACTGAATGAGTTGGTAGCATTGACCCAAAACCAAAGTGATGGATGGTGTGATAGACCATAGGTATGATAACCATCAAGCTGATAACCCAACCCAAATAGTCATAGAGATGAAGTGAAAGTGTCATGTTCAAGAGCGACTTGCTACCATAAAGTGATTTATCCCTTTTCCCATTTTCCCCAGTCATTGCTGACCAGTACCTCTTTACTTTTTTTTGAACAAGCTTGAGGAGGATGACATATGCTTGAAGTATAATTCCACCCTTCCGGTGAATCCATTGCTATGTGATGTTTTAACGAGTCTAGCGAAGGTGAAACTCGATCTTGTCATGATGGACAAGTTTGTTGCTATTTGATGCTTTAATGGGTTTAACAACAATGAGAACTCGGTCCTTTTCATGTTTAGAGAGTTTTAAAAGGGACAGAAAAAAAACTCCACAAGTTATTTTTCGTAAATTTGTCTCTCAAGTCTAAAAAAGCGTAAAATAATACAAGAGAGAACCTATTGACCATGTTCAATCAACGTATTCTTTTTTTGTAAGTAATCTCTCTCATTCCGAAAAAGGGTTAAACTTATACTAAGTAGATGTTGTTTCAAATCCGTTTACGAGCTGAAAAGGACAAGCGCTCAACAATCTTTTCATGTTTTAAGAGTATGAAAAGAGCTTAAAGAGGACTCCACTTAGAGGAACGAGTGGTGTCTAGGATAGAAACTAGTTTCAGTGGCGTTGGAACTTCTCAAAACATATAATGGTCAAGAGGTTGCCTAATAAGACCACTCATTACAATTGTTCCTCAAAAAGGGTAAAACAACCAAGTGAAAGCGTATGATCGACCAAGCAGATAGTGACGATGGAAGGAGAAAAACCAAGGTTCATCTGACGAAAGAGATTGATATAATGGCAATCACGAGGGTTAAAATGGAGATGGGTTCATTTTTACACAAGCTTGAACCATATGGAACTATGCTTGGATTCAGTTTCATGTTTACACAAGATTGAAACGAAAAACTATGCTTAGGTTCAGTTTCATTTTTAAACAAGCTTGAAACAAGAAAAAACTATGATTGATATTGGTTGACATGCCCCCAGCAAGATGACTTGATTCTCGGTGCATGCCCCCAAGCTTCATTGCATTCACCTAAGTAGACTACTTGTGGCTATCAGGTGGATGGAATGAAGGTTCATTTACGAGATCAAGTGAAAGACTCGACTAGGATTTTACGAGATCTAATCAAAGACTCAAATTGGAACTTTTCTCCAGGGGACCTTGTTTCATTTTTTAATGAGATTGACACAAGACAAGGAACTATGCTCTGGCACCTATTTCATTTTTTTAATGAGGTTGACACAGTAAAAGAAGTATCCTCATATTCCTTGTTTCATTTTTTAACAAGCTTGACACAAGACAAGGAACTATGCTCATGATTCCTTGATCACGACGCATAGGAGGTCATGACTTCTAAGAGGTTCTCATCAGATGGGAGAATAATGGTCTGGAAGGGATATGTAGCAAGGAATCCATTAAAGAGATCTAGTTCCAATGCCCCTAATACATAATGCACAACATCACGAAATTGATTGTCAGTTGATGTAGGCATGGAAAGGGTTGTCACATAATTGACCCGTGGTGGGGAAGATACCATTGGGACAAAAGGACCATTTAGGGAAGATGGTTGACTGGAAGCCATATTTGGGCCAGGAAATGAAAGTTGGTCAACGGTAACAATTTTTCCTTCATGCGAGAAACAAATCACTCAAAAGAGTGTTGAAACAATAACTCCCATGTCATAAACATAGTTGTGCCCAAGAAGTAAATTGTAATCTAAAGGGCTTGGGACTACCATCACATTGAGATAAACAGTTTTTCCTCCCAAAGTAATAGGGAACTAAGGAAGGATCCCTAATGGTTAACTGGTTCCTTTGTTAAAAGCCATCAGATTCTGGCTAACAGGCACAAGTGGCAACGAACCGAGCGCCTGTGAAGCAGTGGAGGATAGGATACTCACAGATTCACCTTCATCTATAATAGTGCCAAATACAATCATATTATAAACCTATACTATGATCTGGAAAGGCACATAAGAAGGAAGACGACATCCTGCCAGTCGATTCCAATCAAACTTGGACGGGGTACTGTAAGAATGGGAGAATTACCCCCTCAAGTTACAAGAAAGGGCGGATTTTCTTCATGTCTTGATGGAATAGGAGGGTTGCCTCCAAGCTCATTGGAATATGAAGAAACAAAAAGAACTTGAGTGGTATCATACTCACTCTATATGAGAAAGGTACGATTAACTGAAGGTGAAATCGAGTCAACTATTTCCTCAACCTGTGATTGGTCAGGTATAGACTCATGGGATTCACATTCAAAGAGAGTGGGTTTGACCGACAATTGATTTGGGTCAGTCACTTCATCAACTAGTGAAGTATTAAGAGAGAGTCTCCTGTAACCAGATGGAAGTTGCTGCGGAGAAGCAGGACAGTTACCCAACACTTTTTTGGCTTCATCTAGATAGGGAAAAAGGTGAATGGGGTGATTCCCTTCACATAACCTACAGGGAAACTTAACTTTACCCTTCTTTCCATGAACTTTACTAACACTAGTTGATGGTGTGTCACCAACATGATCTCCAGAGGTTGATGACACAGGATGATGTGAACGAGAAGACCATTCTTCTAAGATTTGAGGAATACTAGAACAATTTCGAAGAAGATGGTATCCTGTACATATTTTGCAAGGATATCGAAGTTTATGAGGCTTATCAGATTGTTTCTCATCAGAAATTGCATTCAAAGAAATGGTTGCTTGGTTGCCCCCCTGCTGAATTTTCTTCTTCTTATTCTTCTTCTTCTTCCCTTTCTTCTTCTTCTTATCCACCTGGTTACTAGTGTCAATACTTTCACTAGGTGAAGAGGAAGAAACAACCAAAGAAGAAGGTAAAGGGTCAACTTTAGGATCAAATGGAGGTTGATTTTGTCCAATTGTAGGAATATTCAGTTGCGGGGCCAAGGAGGTTGAGAACAACCATACTGGCAAGTGGATGGTAAGTCCTGGAAGGGACAATGTGGCCATATAAGGAGCACTAATATTTCTGAAAGGAGGAAAAGGACTAGGATTCCCATCAAAAGGAATTCCTTGATTGGTGGACTCCGAAGTTGTTGTCATATGTCTCAAACTAAGATCAAATAAGGAGTGATGTGGAGGATGTTATCCATAGTAAATTAATTTTATTTTAATCAAAATAACACAAAAAAACAAAATAGCAATAATCTAGGCAAAAAGGATTACCAAGTAATTGTGAACTGCACTATATTGCCTCAGTAAACCAAGGACTTAACATACATGCAGGAAATCTCCCCGAATGTTGTTTTTGGTGTATCACAATATACAAGGGGGCTGACTCAGTTACCTATGGATGGATAGAAACCTAATGTAGTCCTCTCAAATATACCCAAAAGTATGTGGAGGCACAATTTGTGTTAGCATTGTCTAATGTGAAACCGCACAGTGAGAGCATTCCCTTATACTTTTCGTACTATAACACCGCTCGATATACCCAAAAGTACGTGGATGAGATACGATATACTTACGTATGTCAAATGAGGTATCACACTTCGAATGTATCGCAGACTATTAGTGACAACTACTATGTTTAACGACATTGGAACACGTCTCTAGCCTAGACCTCTAAATGTTATGTGTTAAGTTACTCGAGATAAATTTTAGTTGATCTTGTTTAAAAATTTTCCTTTCAGGTTGACCACGTGATGTTTCTGAAATTTCGAGAATGCAACTATGATGAGAAACATTCTTTTAATTTGATTTAAACAATAAAAACCATAACTAAAAGGGATAGAGAAATCAAAATCTCTAAACAAAGAGCATAGAGCACATCTAATGCAAATTTCCCTATACCATTCCTACAAGCACATACAAACTTCTAAATGCATTACACATGTTTTTATTTTCATTCCTTTAATTTTTAGATGAAAATAAACAAACTAAATGCACAAACGATTAATCAATGCTTTTCACAAGAAAAAAAGACTTTATGACAATTTCTTTTTCAAAGAAATGAAGACTTTAGGACAATTATTTTTCATAAAAGTAAAGACTAATCAATGTAAGCTAACTTTGACAATGAATTGATAATCATAAAGAAATCTCTTAAGAAACACTAAACAATCAAGGTCAAAGTAGGGGTAGGAGAAGGAATGCAAACTAATTTCAGAGATAGAAAAACATTGATATTCAGTAAACAACATCAAAAGCAACTTTGGAAAAAATAAAGAAAAAGATGCGTTTTTCGGCTTGACAGGGACTAGCACAACCCTAAGTGGGAGATAGTGCATTGCATAGCACTATCTCTAAGCCAAGGGTGCTGTGGTAATAGAACATTCCTAGAGTAGGCATTCTAGTGCAATTTTTTTACCAAAATGACTGAAAAGAGATCAATGATGTCAAGTAAAGTCTACTAGGATGTAAAGACAAGGGATAACTACCAGGAACTGTTGGAAATACTGAGAGGGGGTTGAATCAATATTTCTTTTCATTTGTTACTTTTACCAGTTATATCACTTATATTTAGAACACAAAAATGAACAATAGAAGTAAACGCTTTTATTAATATAATATTTATAATGAATCAACTACAATATGGGTAGGGCTCCAACCCTTGATGAAGACACCCAAGCTCCAACCTAGGATGTGCCAAGCACCTACTTGGACTTTAGTGAGGCTCCAAACTTTAGGGCTTCGACCCTATCCTATCCAAGGCACCAACCTCAAGGGCTCCAACCCTATATCTGGTTCACTTTGTCAAGGTATGTTTAGTTGTACTTCATGGCTCCCAATATCTTCTTCAACGAGCCCTGTCAATCTCTTTAGTGATGCCTTCTCCAAATCACTTCATTAATGACAACTTGTCTTCATATGAAGGAGTCTTTAGAACTCTTCATATTGATCAAACAGAATCTCTAAGTCACACCATGATGACTAACACACCATGGTCACAATTGTCAATGTATCTTCAATGATCTTTCACACACACAACTCTCTGTTTCAACCTTCTGTTCTAACAGTCGTGATAACTGCTTTAGGAGTAATTGCTTCAGAAGAGTGACTATTGCAGCTTTAGGTTGTGTGCACAATTATAAAACAACCTTGTCTTATGCAGTTTCTTTTAACAGATCATTCGTTGTGCTTCTACAGATTCATTATAAATCCGAACTTTCAATGATTAGTCAACAGAATGTTTTTACCTTCGTCTTCTGCTGGACCTTCGACTTCCTCTGCACTCACTCAACCTTCAGCTTTCTTTCTATGGTTCCTTAAGCTTCCTTTGTCTCTTCAAGTTCACAAGTTGTGAACTTATTTATGCTCTATTTTTATGCCCGAGACAGATACTCAGAACTGAAGCTTTTTAACTCATTTTTATATGAGTTTCACCAATGACCAAAGGACACGTCTATTGGAGGGAGACCGACTTGTATATTAGAAATATATATCAGAGAGTATATTATCCATAGACTTGATTATTGACGAAAACCATATAAGAGTTGCTATACCCACATGGAGGTCCCACATGCCACATCATCACCTTTAATCCCGCAATCACAATTTCATGAGAATCAAAGTCATTCCTTTAATCCCGCAATCGCAACTTCATAAAAATAGGAGGTTTTACAAGTGTGAACAAGCTCTATCTTCCGATGGAGCGGATGTGATATTCAATGAACTTTTTTTAATAAATCCATCAAGTCCACAATATTATCGCAATCGGAGGTTTTACACATCATCCCTTTGAAACTTGTGATTCAACGAATGTGATATTACATCAAGTTATGTCATAGTGTTGTAGTCGGGTCTACAATAATATCGCAATCCTAGTTTTTAATGTGACATCCCTTTATAACTTGTGATATGAAAGTTTCGATAGGCGGATGTGATATTCCATTAAGGTTGTTACCATGCACTGATCAAGTCCGCATATTATATTGCAATCGGGGTTTTAATGTGTCAAGCCTTCATAACTTGCGTCGTTAAGGTTCTGATAAGGCGGATGTGATATTAATTAGGGTGTGTTGTAATGGGACCAGCGGTTCCACAACTTATATCGCAATGGGTGGGTTTTGAGCAGTGGCATATAATAGAAAATGTTGATATTATATACTGCTGATACGATTTCACCAATAACTCTGTTTATGCTCCTCCATTGTTTTCTTACTATCGGTTCTTCTTGGGCATATATTACATGCGATACTTCTGATATGGCTCCTTTGATGTTTTCTTCTTTACTCCTCTGATATTGTTGTTGCTCTTTTTTCTTCTGATAACACTTACCCTTGGGCATATGCAATGACCTGCTTCCTTGATGGCTTCTGATGAACTCTTCCTCTTATTCTTTGGCTTCATGGCTTCTCCTCTTTACTCTTTCTCTTTCTCTTTTGATGGCTTCTGATATCTTTCCTCCTTAGTTCCACTGTTTCTATTATGTCTGTATTCAATCCTTGGGTCCTCCATGAGCAGTATTATGATCAATGGGCATTAACGGGAAACCACACATGTCACAAGAATTTTCCATCATAAACCCTCCATATTGACATCAATGACAACCTAGATTAACAATCTCCCCCTTTGTCATTGATGGCAATATTCTTCTTCTCTCCCCCTTTGACATCAATGGAAAAGGAGTGCACAAGGACTCCCCCTGTCAAACTGCTTCTATTCTTTATGAGTATAATATTTTTATGGGTATGTTACTCCCCCTATCGTGGTGCTCTTCTTTTTACTCAAGATAGAAGGATTTTTGCCTAATCATCAACTAGCACATTATCCCCTCTTCATGTCTCAAAACTTCTTCATAATGCTTTCAACAATTCTTAAATATGCTCCACTTCAATGCTTCAAAACAAACTCCAAATAGTCATACACCAAATGTCCAAGTCCAATTTTTTATGCTTCTACACTATATTCTATTGTCTCCACAGTCAGAATTAAGAGGCCTTCACAGTTCAAATCAAGAGAAAATGCCACTGAAATTGTCATTCTCGCTATCTTTCTTCAAATTGGGATTCCTTTGTATCTCTGTGCTTCTCCTTAAGTTGCTAATCTATATTCGACATCACAACATTCTCCCCTTTTTTAATATCTAATCCATGACTGTCTTTTAAATTATTTCTATTGGTTGACAACTTTTTGCAATGCTTCAATTATGCTAGATTCTTTCGACTTCTCTTGCTTTAATTTCCATCCCTTGATGTGTTTGTTTGTTTGAAGGTTGCCTCTATTACTGTCCTTGATTTACCTATTCTCACATTATATCCCTGAGTCGAGACATTCAACTTCTGTAATACCAACAACATAGTTATTTGCCCTATTTCTCTAGCATTGGATGGCCTTCTCTTCTACTCCAATTTCTGCTTAGTGATCAAGTGGAAAATATTTTTAACAACAGTCCATTGGATAGATAAGAGATCATGTTCTTTCAAAGGATTGTTCATGAGAAATGATCTATCAAAGAATGATTGTTAATATAGCTCATCAAGGATTTCATGAAGACCCTTTCATAGATAGCTTCTGCAATAATGATCAAGAATCACACGATCCCCCTAACTGTATGCATGGTCTCTTTTTGGCAGAATCCCATCATCAAACACTCAAAATATCAAGAATATCTTCATCAAGTCAACAACATGTGTCGTTGGCTGGAGAGTTCAGGAGATTTTCAGATTGTATTTGCTTTATTCTCCATACTTGTGTAACTTTCTTTTCTGGCATGGTTCTAGCTTGTGTAGGAACCCAAGTTAAGTTACAATCACATGCCATATGACCAATGTTATGACACTTGAAGCATTATATGTTGTTCATGAATAAGAATTCATGATGCCTTCCTGCAAAATTTCTTCTCAGAGATTGTCGGGGACCATAGTGTCTATCTTTGTGGTATGCCCTACAATCTTTTGCCATGTGTCCAAAGTTTGTACAAGAATAACAATAACCAAGAAATATAATTTGGTACCTGGGAGAAGAAGGTTTCTTTGATGTACTTCTGAAGTCTTTCTGCCTTTAGATCCTTTGATTATAACCATTGCTTATTGCATCCTTGACATCATCTACATTTCTTCTGGGAAAAGGATTTCCTTCATTGTTGACTTGACTCTTATCCTTGCCTTTGTTGGAACTGGGAACATCAACATTTCTTTCTGGCTTCCTCACATCCTTTTTGTTTGAAGTATGGTCACCCTTGCTTAAGGATTCACCTTCATAGCCAAGACCTGATTTATCAAATGGAGATCTTTGATGGTTGAGCATGTCATCCAACGCCTGAGAGCTCTTCAAGATTTTGTTCATCCCTTCAACATTTTTCCTGAGGGAGACAATCTCTTCTTCCAATCTTTCGCAATCATTATTCTTCTTAGCAAGTTGTTTCTCAATCTCTTCCTTAATACGTATTGCTTCATTTGCTTCTAATTTAAGGGAGATGATATCTAACTTCATTTTGAATATTTCTTCATTTTCCTTTGCTAGAATGCTCTCCATTTCTCCGTTGATCCTTGTAGCTTTACATGTTTTGGCCTTGAGAAGGTTGATGTCAAATTTTAGTTTGAAGATTTCTCCATCCTTTGCTTTTAGTTGACATATCATGGTGTTTCTCTCCTTTTCTGCTTCATCAACCTATCCTTCTATGATTGCCAATGCTTCCATTATCTTCTCAGCTCCTTGTGCTTGTTTCCTTGCTTCTTATAGTTGTGATCTAAGGGAGGAGACCTCTTCCTTGTATTGACCATCTCTGCTTCAAGTTTGTTCAAGCTCTGGTGCCTTTGTTCAAGATGGCTTGACAAGTTATCTTCTCGTTTCTTTGCTTTATCCAATTCATTTGTGATGGATATGACTTCTTCATGATGCTTTCTTTTGCTTTGATGAAATTCCTTCTCAAGCTTGGCAAGCTCTTCATCCCTTTCTTGTACTTGAAGCTCAACAAGGTCAACTTTCTTCCTTGTTTGGTCTTGGTCACCAGCTAGTGCTTTCTTATTAAGTTCCTCATTTTCCTTTTTCAAATTGATAATCTCTTCCATGCTAGCCATAAGTTTAGTGAGGAGATCTTCTTCAAAATCTTTTTCATTCTCTTCATCTTCTAGGTCTTATTTAGCCTTGATGTCGTCATTCTCATTTTCAGCTTCTATGGTGGGTTTTGGATTTCCTTCTTCATTTCCATAATCTTCTTGACTAGTGGTCATGGTCAATGCTCCTTTTGAGTGAAGGTCATGAAGTTTGTCCCATATACCCTTCGCTGACGAACATTTTCCTAAATTTTTCTTTATAGAATCTGGTAGCCCATTCAAGATTTCCTTCATTGCTTTTGCATTTTACTCCTTGGATTCTCCATCCATCATGTTATCAAGAATCACTAATTTCCAGATTTAAATGGCTTGAGACTTTAAGAAGTTCCTCATTCTTGCTTCCCATATATCAAAGTTTCCACTAAACCATGGAGCCCTTACAAATTGATTGATTTAAACTTCGATGGTTGAGGGAGACACATCTTTAGGAGGATTGGAGACTTTCTTCCTTAGCTTCACCATTTGTGTTCTAATGATCAACCTTAAAGTTGTTAGGTTTTGAGTGAAGGTACTGGTTCTGATACCAATTGTTGGAAATACTGAGAGGGGGCTAAATTAGTATTTCTTTTCAATTGTTACTTTTACCAGTTAGATCACTTATATTTAGAACACAAAAATGAACAATAGAAGTAAATTCTTTTATTAATATAATATTTATAATGAATCAAGTACAATATGGGTAGGGCTCCAACCCTTGATGAAGACACTTAGGGTCCATCCTGGGATGTGCCAAGCACCTACTTGGACTTTAGTGAGGCTCCGACCCCTAGGGCTTTGATCCTATCTTATCCAAGGCACCAACCTTGAATTTAGGAGCACCAACTCCAAGGACACCAATCCTCATTCTTCCAGGCTCCAACCTATATTTTCTAAGCACCAACATGGACTTCCAAGGCTCCAACCTTGTCAATTTTGAGGCACCAACCTCAAGGGATCCAACCCTATATTTGGTTCACACTGTCAAGGTATGTTTGTTTGTACTTCACGACTCCTAATATCTTCTTCAACGAGCCTTGTCAATCTCTTTAGCAATGCCTTCTCCAAATCACTTCATTAATGAAAACCTGTCTTCATATGAAGGAGTCTTCACAACTCTTCATATTTCTCAAACAGAGTCTCCAAGTCACATCATGATGACTAACACACCATGGTCACAATCGTCAATGTATCTTCAATGATCTTTCACACACACAAATCTTTATTTAAACCCTCTGTTCTAACAGTCATGATAACTTATTTAGGAGTAATTTCTTCAGAAGAGTGACTATTGCGGCTTCAGGTTGTGCACACAATTATAAAACAACCATGTCTTATGAAGTCTCTTTTAACATATCGTGGGTTGCGCTTCTACGAATTCATTATAAGTCTAAACTTTCCATGATTAACCTAGTCAACAAAATGTTTTCACCTTCGTCTTCCGCTGGACCTTCGGCTTCCTCTGCGCTCACTTGAGCTTCAACTTTCTTTCTACTATTCCTTCAGCTTCCTCTGTCTCTTCAAGTTCATGAGTTGTGAACTTCTTTATGCTCTATTTTTATGCTCGAGATAGATACTCCGAGCTGAAGCGTTTTAACTCATTTTTATACGAGTTTCACCAGTGACCAAAGGACACGTCTATTGGAGGGAGGTCGACTTGTATATTAAAAATATATATCGGAGAGTCTTTTATCCATAGGCTTGATTATTCACGGAAACCATATAATAGCTGCTATACCCACATGGAGGTCCCACATGCCACATCATCACCTTTAATCCCACAGTCGCAATGTCATGAGAATCGGAGTCATTCCTTTAATCCCGTAATCGCAACTTCATAAAAATTAGAGGTTTTACAAGTGTGCACATGCTCTGTCTTCCGATGGAGCGGATGTGATATTCAATGAAATGTTTTTAATGAATCCATAGGTTCCACAATATTATCACAATCGGAGGTTTTACATGTCATCCCTTTGAAACTTGTGATTCGATGGATGCGAAATTACATTAAGTTATGTTATAGTGTTGTAGTCGGGTCCACAATAATATCACAATCGTAGTTTTTAATGTGACATCCCTTTATAACTTGCGATATGAAATTTCTAATAGGTGGATGCAATATTACATTAGGGTTGTTACCATACAATGATCGGGTCCGCTTATTATATCGCAATCGGAGTTTTAATGTGACAAGCCTTCATAATTTGCAACGCAAAGGTTCCGATATGGCGAATGTGATATTAATTAGGGTGTGTTGTAATGGGACCATCGGTTCCGAAACTTATATCACAACAGGTGGGTTTTGAGCAGTGGCATATAATAGAAAATGCCGATATTATATACTACTAATATGATTTCTTTGATAGCTCTGTTTATGCTCCTCCGCTGTTTTCTTCCTATCGGTTCTTCTTGGGCATATATTACATGCGATACTTTTGATATTTGTCCTCTGATGTTTTCTTCTTTACTCCTCTGATATCGTTGCTTCTCTTTGTTCTTCCGATAAAACTTACCATTGGGCATATGAGATAACCTTCTTCCTTGATGGATTCTGATGAACTCTTCCTCTTATTCTTTGGCTTCATGGCTTCTCCTCTCTACTCTTTATCTTTCTCTTCTGATGGCTTTCGATATCTTTCCTCCTCGGTTCCACTGTTTCTATTATGTATGTATTCAATCCTTGGATCCTCCATGAGTAGTATTATGATCAATGGGCATCAATGGGAAACCACATATGTCACAAGAATTTTCCATCACAAACACTACCATATTGACATCAATGACAACCTATATTAACAGGAACAATGGTCATTGCCCAGTATGGTCGCCAATTTATTATACGGAATTTATACCTATGGATAATTATATATTCCCTAAATGGGTAGTTACACTTAGAACATCTGAAGTAAAGATGTTTAACCTTTTCCTACTATAAAAAAATAAGATAAAGGAACCTACTTGTGATTCTTTGCTTCCTTTGATCTCCTTTGGGTTGCTCCCGTCACTCCCACTCAAACTAAATTCGTTCAATTGGTACATGTCGACATAAACAAAAGATGACAACAATCAAATAATATGATCTATTTATTGTAAACAAATGGAATCAACAATATTTGAATATACATTCATCATAGATGTAGACAAAAGTATTGGAAAAGTAGCAAACAACTTTATTGATTGATAGAAGGAGAAGTTACACCCAATGTGGTTCGATCTCGTGTCACACATCTAGCTTAGTCCAAACCCTCATCACACCAATAGAAACATCAATCCAGTAGCATAACATTACTTGACAATGATTTCAAGTCTGTAAACCAACAATTTTCCTCTATAATATCCAACCTCCAACCCCCTTTTGGCTTTATGATGGGAGGCCAATTTATAGATGAATGCAAGTGGTTTTGTCATTAATATGGCATTGAATGGTTTTCCATAATTGGATGATTAGTTTCCATGTTCAAAGGGATGAGAGGGTAGAGGATTAGATGATCCAAGGCTATCCTAAGTCAAGCTAATCTTGATAGGATAATAGATGGGTTCCTTTTAGAATGCTCTAGAATCAAGCAAGATTCCTATAATCCTATGCCAATTTTGCTCATTCTCGCCAAACGCAGGCTTAAGTGGGCCTAAGTGCTATGCGGCAACGGTCTGAATGGGCCTACCTACTATGAAGAGTAGTTTTCCCTGACCAAGGCTATGTTGGTGTCCCAAGGAGGCATTTCAGTAGGGTTTCAAACTAGGAAACTTTTATGGATGAAAGCACTCAATATGATGACTTGTCTAAGGAATGTAGAAACTGAATTAGGGTTTGATGAGCCCTATTTGTACTAATCTAATTATGAGGAAGTGATGCCCAAATAGATATGTAACAATGTGTTTTTTATTCCAACAATCATTTCATGTCTATTTTGTGATAGTTTTCAAGTTGATGAAGATAATTCATGAGTTTCCATGCTCTGTTTTCGGGAAACTTTCACAGTCTGTAATCATATCTTCAGTTTAGGAAGAATTCATTTGGTTCATGCTCTTCCTAGCTTCACATCAGTTTAATTCATTCCACACAAATACCCTTAAGTGCTAAGCCTTTTTCCTACCTTGCCACTTTGGATGTCTGCAATCATATCTCTTTTGCCCTGACCTAGCCTCTTGACCTAATATCCCCATCCAGCAATAACCCAATCAAAAATCAAATCAAACAACCTCTACACATCATAACTAGCCTAAAACTCTAATCCATCTAGCCCTATTGGTTGTGATTCTTTAGAGAGAGTCCTCTCCGGCTTGGTAGGGCTAGCTACCAAGTCAAAAGATTGGTCTGTGGGTACCTCAGCTGGACTCTTCCTCAGCCTTGGATATCCGGAGGAGTGATAACATACTGGCTCCATTGCTAGGGATCAAAATCTCTATCTTCCCTAGGAAAGAATAGGAATTATTTAGATCTAACTATTGATGGTGAACAATAGTTCAACACATAGGAAGATTGTACCATTCACTTGGTGACTCCATTGACTGAAAGATCCAGAAAATCAACACTTCATGGTGACTCCACTGCATTAAGATCAGTAGCTTGAATAACTTTTCAAGATGGGATATGTTGCAAGAAGGTATGCTCCATTGAAAAGATATCATACTCCAGGTTTCCCAAATAAAATGTCTCAGGTAAATTAGAAAATAAATTTGCCTATGTTCAACGATGTGAAAGGTTATGATGTTGCTCTTCATCTGGTGAGATTTCACATCCATGTGTGTAGATTAAAGATTTATTTTCCTGAAGTTTTCTTGATGAAGATATTCATGGCCACTCTGGAAGGTGAAGCCCAATCTTGGTATGAAAGTTTGTCGCACGCTTGTATTTATTATTTAAAGGATTTTCATACCATGTTCTTTGAAAGGTATAAAGAATCTTGTCCATCCTTAATATTAGTTTAGAAATGCTATAAACATGTTGATACTTTTATTGAAAATCTTGAGAAAATTTATGGAGATGATGAATTCATGGACGATGAGATCATGGAAGCCATGTATGAAAATCCATTTCAATAGCAGAAAGAAAGCTTAGAGGATACTTTTCAAGATGCTCAGGAAAGTTCACAGGAGGCTGAGATCTTTGTACAATTGAAAATGATGGAAGACAAGGACTTATTTTAGATCTGCTTGCAACAGAAGATGGTATGAAGAAAAATCAAGTTCCAATTTCAGATTGTGATAAGGTCAAGCTTTCTGTTCCAGATATAGATTCAGATTATGATGATGAAGAGTATGTTGTTCCAGATCCCATAAAGGAGATCTCTATTGTTGATATCACCTTGAATGAAGAAAACAAAGTTATTGACCCAAGTGTTCTCATCCCATTAGAAAAAAGCCTTCAGAAGGAGGTAATCCATTCCCTTTATGAAAAACAAGACGAGATCTTTGTTCAAGTTGTTGGTCGCTCGAATTGTTATTGATTAACAGTTGAGCACCACATTGATTTGTCAACCTAGGAAAGTCTTTTTATCTCAAAGGTGACTGCGTACTGTATGTACTTTAAGTTAAAAACATTAAAAGTTGTAGTAAAACAAATCTAATTCCTATCAAACGCTTACTCTGTGTTACAGCAGTCTTTAAACTTTTGCAAAAATGAAATGAAATTCAGTAAATATAACAAATCTGCGAAAAAATGATGGTTGTTGTAACAAAGGACCAGGACCCTGTCCTCAGAATAAGGACATCCAGCACCTGCCTCTGTGATTAGTCGCCAATACACACCAAAATCTTATTCACCTGTGACACACTTCTCGCAGCACCAATCGATTAAAGGGATAGCGTATCAGCCAAAGAAAAATACCAGAAACAAGGCTAACACATACAGAATTAACACACACTTAATAGGAAAAGAAATGGGGTGAATCTTCTGAAGAAGGTGGGCCCTGTCCCTCTCACAAGATTCCCCTGCACAGAATTACTAAATCAAAATACTCAGAACCAAACTTTATTCATCTACCAAGAGTTTAATTACAACAGAAGTTCCAGCCTTCAGTATTACAACGATTCAGTATCACACGCTTGTTTTTCAACTGTAGATGTCTCCTCTTTATAGAGGAGACATCTATTACAATAGATTTTTCCACAGTTTAATTTCCTTGTTCAAAAATAGGAAATCAGTTCCTATTACATCATACTGTTACAACCATATATTATCTTTGTCAACCTTGGTTGATCGATTCTTTCTGTTATCGCAAACCGGATGATCTTTGTCTATCCCCTCATATTCCTCATGCTATATTTGGTTACTCTGTTGTTATTGCTGACTCGGTGCATCTTAACCATCCTTAAAATACTTTGTACTGTTCCTGGTGTTTCCGTGTCTGTGGTTGGATTGACTCGATCTTGCTTTATCATCATCGGCCAAGTATAGTCTTGCCAGCTTCGGACAGTTGCTTTTGCGAATTAGGACTTTTCCTGCTTTAGTCAGTTGCTGCTTCTGGTGTTGCAGCAACTGCACAGTTGTTGTTCCTGGTGTTGCAGTAACTGTGACTCCTGATTCTGTGGACTTTGAACAATTCCAATCAACTGCCAGTGACTTAGGTAATTAATTGTAAATATAACATGAATATGTGTTGAATAATTAATCATATAGCAAATGAGGAGAGTTACTTCATACCTTGGGATAATGAGTTCAAGAATGATATCAAGGATTTCAATTCATAGGTAAAAAAGAGTAATATCATAGCAAAATGTAAGGTCAAAAATAGACAATTCAGGGTCCTAACATCCCCCCCAACTGAAAGGGTTGCATGTCCTCATGCAACGTTCAGTTCGAATCTAAGTCGGAGAACTGGGATGAACAGTGTAGGTTGCTGATAGAGTAGCTTGAGAAGGCTTTCTTCGACCTACTTCTGAATCCCTGAACATTCTGTATTTGTTGCCATGCTGCTACCTCCTCCTTCTTGGTTAGTTTATAATGAGCTTTGTATTGGCGACCCGGTAACCATAAGAGAGGGAAATGAAAATAGTATCCAATCCATTTTTCCGCACAATTTTCCATACATTTAACATAAAAAGGTATGCGTGAAATCGCTACCTGGAGATTAAGGGGATTGTAGGGGTGGTATTCCTGTCTTTCTCTGGGACAATGTTCCTAGAATAACTTATTTGCTTCAACAGCCAGTGCCCCTTTTGTTTTCACATAATGCTGGTAGTCTTGCAAAACCCCTGCCTGTAGCTTCTTCATATGGTCAACCAATTCTGGATTACTTACATAATTCCAATGTTGTGCAATAAAAGCGGTTGGATGATGTGGTTCATTTCGAATCCACAGGAGGCAGTTGCTCTCATTATGTTCTGCTGACATGTAGGCATTTTTCCAAGTTAATTGATTAGCTAGAAAAGAGATAAATTCTCTTAATTGAATATCACCAACAACAGGAAGTATGTTCATTGCTCTATCTTCAGGCATAGCCTCATTGTGAAGATAGAGCTCACAAAGAAGGTTTTGATCGTTATGTGGTGCCTCCTTGAATGTTGCAATAAACTGGTCAGGTGTATTAACTTGGTACGGTCTTCCATCTCTTATTGCTTTTATTTGTAAGAATGCCAGGCGTTCTCTCAAAAATATTGCATAGTTAAAAGAGGGCTTTCTTGTAGCCAATACCCTCTGAAGCAAATCAAAAGCACGGGATAGCCTAGCTTTTACCTCCTTATTTTTTTTATGCTGGGCTCTAGACTGTTCCAATGCATCCCAATTTCTATATGCATGACTCAACCAGAGTGACTTCTGCTGTTGGAACGCCTTTCCTTGTGAGAGTTCATATTCTCTTTTCCATGTATCCTTTAGCTACTAAAAGCTAGAGGTCTTCGTGTGAGCACTTTTGACAGAAGGAGTTTCAGTTTGTGCGAAGGCATCCTTGACACAGTGGAGCCCAGTGACTTTAGTCTGTGCAAATGCTTCCTTGACACAATGAGGTTCAGTGACTTCGGTTTGTGCAAAGGCATCCTTAACACAGTGGAGTCCAGTGACTTCGGTCTGTGCAAATGCTTCCTTGAAGGATCTCTGTTCTACAGTAGTTTGGGTGGGCCGTAGTGGTACCATGTCTTCCTCCATAGCTGTTAGAAGGCGTGCTGCCTCTTTTGTGACAACATGTTGTTCTTTTTCCGCTCCTGCAGCTCATGCTGGTTCTTGTGTGACAGTAGGCTGCTGAAATTCTTCTTTTACAACTTTTGGAAAACCAGCTGGTTCTTGTGTAACAGCGGGTTTTGCTTCTTCTATTCCTGCAACTCCTGCTGGTTCTTGTGTGGCAGCAGGTTGTTGTATTTCTTCTATTGCTTTCCCTGCTGGTTCTTGTGTAACAGCAGGTTGTTCAGCTTTGATTACAACATCAGGTTTTTCTATAGCCGCAGGGGGTGGTGGATTAGCTTCATTCATTAGGACCTCTACTACCTTATATCTTGCTTGAGTGTATAATTCTCCACATTCACTCCACATGTGCTCATTATACTGACTCTTTTCTGTTACCGTTGCTACCCGTGCTAGGAAGTGGAGATTATATTCATTCTGGTAGGCTTCCTTGACCATTATTATCTCCTGTTGATAATCTTTAATCTGAGATTTTAAATGCTCAATTTCTTCCTGCAAGGAGGCTATGGTAAGCGGGGCTTGCGTGTCTACAGGCTCTGATGGACGAGAGGATTGTTTTTCCGCGTTCATTTGGGCATTTGCATCCCCAACAGGTGGTTCTTGTGTATCACCTATTGGGTCAGTGGCTAGTTCTTGTGTAACAACCATTTTCCCCATACCATCTTGGGTGTCTATTTTAGATTTTTTGGCAGTTGGTTCTTGTGTATCAACTGCCTCAGAAAATGCTGTCACAAAGCTGTCCACGCTCTGCATCTCAGCCGTAGAGGGTGAGGAAGGAGATTGTTATGGAATAATTGGACTGCGGGGTGTTAGAACAATAGGTGAAGAAGTGGAAATCAAAGGGCTGGTGAATTTAACTACTGGAGTTGACCGTTTTCGCCGCTTCTTTAAGGAGGCAGGGAAATCAGCAATTTTTCTTTTTTAGTCACTTTCCTTGGGACTGGGGAGACTGTGAGGACTAGCAGCTGCTTTGATTGAAGCCCTGGTTCTTCTTCTTTTTTGGTGAAATTTCAGTTTGCTGCTGTTTTTTTCTTTTAAGAGAAACAATGGGAGACTCATCCTCAGAATCAGTAGGGATGTGAAGCACAGGAGTAGATGGTTGCGCTTCATTGGAGGATGGAGTGTTCTGCAGGGGTGTCTCTACTGTTAATTGCTAAGGAATTTCTTGAGGGATTTGCTCTGGCTGCTGGGGAACTTCCTGAGGTATTTGTTCCGGCTGGTGGAGCATTTCTTGAGGTATTTGTTCCGGCTGGTGGGGCACTTCCTCCTCCTGCTGAGGATCTTCTTCTACTTGCTGCGGAGGGTTAATGACAGGGGGTGGTTGATTTAGAGCAAAGCCTCTATTTATGAGGAGTTGGACTAACCTATGGTGTTTAAGGGAAAGGGCTGGATGCTTTGCTTTTTCATCATAATGTGACATGTTTTTCAGACAACCCAATAGATAATAAGGCATATTTATGAACTTTCGATGCCTCAAATGATTTAACAAAACGAAGTCGTGTTGGTAAATTACCTGGCAACGACCTTCACAAGTTAAGTATTGTTTGACAAACTGCGCGACCTTTGACCATGGTGGAGGCAGTGACTGAAGAGCGACCCCTCTGCCTTTAGCTTCTACATGCTCGCCTGGTAGAAAGAAACCTTACTGCGCATTCAAAATGAGATGTTTCCTGCTGAACCATCGTATACCATTGGTTGGTAGCCCAGAGACGTGGGCTACATCTTCCTCTGTTACCGGTATGCATACTCCCTCGACTGTCGAAAATCCCTCTCTCAAATTGCATGCAAACTCCAACACTTGCTGTGTGTTGAAGTCTGGAAGTCTTCTGAAGTAATCTACCCATCCTGCAAGCAGAAAAATTTGATAGACCTCGGGGTAGAGTTCTAGTAACGCTGTCGTGCCAGGTTCATGAGTAATCAGACTTCCTCCCATAGCTGCTACTTCAGCAAACACTACACAATACAGAGCTTGGTTTCCGAGTTTGAAACAGAGCAAACCGTTACAAATGAGGATATGCCATGGCAGAGTGAATTTTAGATATTACTGCGAGGGATAAGGGTGGTGGCGATTATGTGATGTGGAATAATTGTGATATTTCGGTAATCCCCCCCAAATCTACGGCTAAATGATTTGATTGGCAGTATAATGATTTCGGCAGTCGTATCACATCTCCGCATTAACTATAAATTAACATTCACACTTACACATGCGTACCTTTACTTTTTACCTTTAATCGCACGCGAAAAAGTCTTAACTTGTCTTTTCCAGCCTAATCATAATTTGAATGGATTTTAATCATAGCCACACAAGCGATCTGACGGCGAATAGTGGTGACGACGTGTATTTGTTAGAGTGCTCAGCTAGTCCTTTGAATGCAGCGAAATATGTCCCATCAGAATGATGATTCGTTAAGTGCTGGGATTGGTGAAAAGTGACATTTTACCGAAACATGAGCCCGTGCGGTAAATGGTGTTACGGCAACGGGGAATGACAGAAAATGGTGTTGCAGCAACGGGGAATGACGAAAAGTGGTGTTGCAGCAACGGGGAATGACGGAAAGTGGTGTTGCAGCAACGGGGAATGACGGAAATTGGTGTTGCAGCAACGGGGAGTGACAGAAAGTGGTGTTGCAGCAACGGGGAATGACGGAAAGTGGTGTTGCAGCAATGGGGAATGACAGAAAGTGGTGTTGTAGCAACGGGGAATGACGGAAAGTGGTGTTGCAGCAATGGGGAGTGACAGAAACTGGTGTTGCAGCAACGAGGAATGACGGAAAGTGGTGTTGTAGCAATGGGGAATGATATAAACTTGACTTATGATCCAAGAAGCATTCCCAAGCTGCAAAGTGATCCTTTTAGGATTTTCATTCTCAGCCATCCTCCAAAAGTAAGATCTGAAAAACAACTAATTGTAAGATAGAAGTCCCTTGGCAGGGATTATTAGTTCAGAAATCTAATCTAAGAATAAATAAATGAACAGAAATTTAAGTGCCTTGAGGGGAGGCAAATTCCCCCAGAAAAACATAGTGTAGCTCTGCCATGCAAGTGGCTTTGAAATCCTCGTTAGAAACAAGTCGTTGATACGGACGGAGTCGGTATCCATTTACTAATAATGGTGTCCTATTATCATCAATCATTAAAAGTCTGACTGTTCCATTTGGAAATACAACATCTATTTCATAAGGTCCTAGCCACCTTGTTCTTAGTTTACCCTGGAAATTCTCGAAACGGGAGTCATACAGTAAAGCCCAGTTACCTTTCTGGAACTGCTTCTGCTTAATAGTTCTGTCATGCCATCTAGTTCTTTGTTGCTGAATCATGGTTGTTTGGTGGATGGCATCCAATCTTTTCTCGTCTAGCTCCTGCAACTGCTGCAACTTGGCTGTCTGTGCATCAGTCAAATCAAGGTTAACATCTAAAGCAATTCTCAAAGTTTTGATTTCAAACTCCAAAGGGAAAACAACATTTTTACCAAAAACTAACTCATAGGGTGAAAAGCCTGTGGTGTTCTTCCAAGTGGTTCTATAAGCCTAAAGTGCTTCAGGTAGCTTTTGAAACCAGTCCCTCCTATTTTCCTTTATTGTTTTTGTCAGAATAGCTTCTATGACCTTGTTGGTGCTTTCCACTTGCCCATTTGACTGGGGGTGATAAGGTGTGGTCATTCTATGCTTAATATGGTATTTCTGCAATGTGTCTTTGAAGCCATGGGAATTAAAAGGAGGTCCTCCATCAGTGACTAGCTCCCTAGGCAACCCATACATAACGAAGATTTCTTCAAATAAAAATGTTAATATTGATTCCTCATTAGCTTTGATAAGTGCCTTGGCCTCTACCCACTTAGTCATGTAATCTGTACATACTAGTATGTAAATTCTTTGATTAGATGGAGGATTAATGGGACCTATAAAATCTATTGCCCATCTTTCAAATGGTTCAAGAATTACCTGGGGATTGAGTGGCATTTCATCCCTGTGATTAGGCTGGCCCATTCTTTGGCAGCTATCACAGGCCCTGACATATTTTTTTGCATCTTTGAAAATTGAGGGCCAGTAATATCCCATCATGAGGACTTTGTGTGCTGTTCTTTTATCTGCGAAATGTCCTCCACAAGGTCCATCGTGGCAAGCTTTCAGTACATCATAAATATGATCTTCACCAATGCATCTCTGGATCTCCTGATCGAGTCCTATGTGAAACAGACATCCGCTTATCCAACTAAACCTAGCACTCTACTGAATGATTTTCCTTTTTTATCTGTGCGATAGGTCTGATGGTAATTTTCCTACAACTAAGTAGTTGGCTATATCTGCGTACCAAGGTGAGTGGGCAGAGATTGTAAATAAATACTCATAGGGAAAAGAATCATCTACTTGAATATTTTCATTAGTTTTCAATCGAGAAAGAAAGTCAGCAACTACATTTTCTTTTCCTGGTCTATCTACAATTGTGATATCAAATTCCTGTAATAACAGTAACCATCTAGTGACTTGAGCATTTGTAACTGATTTATTCATTAAGTATTTAATGGTCGAGTGATCGGTATGCACAAAAGTAGTATAACCAGTGATGTAATGCCTAAATTTGTTGATAGCATAAATAACTGCTAGAAATTCTTTCTCAGTGACCGTGTAATTAAGTTCTGTGGGAGTCATGTTTTTATTAATGAAGTAAATGGCATAGGGAGGACCATTTTCTTCCTGTCCTAGGACAGCTCCAATGGCAGTGTCTGAGGCATCAGAGGATATGTGAAAGGGGAGTGCCCAATCTGGTCCTCTCAAAATGGGAGCTATGGACAACTGATGTTTAAGCTGATCAAATGATTTTTCACAGTCATTAATCCACTTAAATTCAGCGTTTTTCGTTAATAACACAAACAGAGGGGAAGCTATCTTAGAAAAATCTTTTATAAATATTCTGTAGTACCCTGCATGTCCTAAGAAACTCCTTACTTCTGTCTGGGTTTTGGTAATAGGGAGGGTCAAAATTACCTGTATTTTTGCAGGATTGACTTGAATTCCTAATAACGAAACAAAGTGGCCTAATACAATGCCTTCATTCATCATCATATGGCATTTCTCTGTACTTAAGGCAAGATGTGTTTCAATACACCGCTTAAGTACTTTTTCAATATTTTGCAGAGCATCTTCAAAGGTTGTTCCATAAGGAGTAAAGTCATCCATAAAAATTTCTAAGGAATCATTTATTGTATCAGAAAAGATACCTATGACCACTCTCTGAAATGTTGCTGGGGCATTACATAGCGCAAATGGGAGAAACCTGTAAGCAAAGGTCCCCCAAGGGCTAGTAAAAGTGGTTTTATCCTGGTCCTGGGGTGCAATCTTTATCTGATTATATCCGCTAAATCCATCCAAAAAGGAAAAGAACTTCTTTCCAGCTAAGTTATCTAATACCTGATTAATGAATGGTAATGGGAAATGGTCCTTCTGGGTGGCCTTATTTAGGGCTCTATAGTCTACACATACTCGCCATTTCCCATTTT
>APFE030764967.1:0-14929 GCA_000404065.3 Pinus taeda
CCCCCAGATTTCCCAAAAAACATCGTTTAGGGCCTCAAAATGGCTCCGGAAGTTCAGGACCCGAAAAACTGCTAAAAATAGTAAATTGTGCTACAATTACGGAAACGGAAAAACTGAAAGAGACAATTGCAGGGGTCCAAATGGGGTAGGTGGCTAGCCACCAACATCAACTTGGATCATTCCTCCCCCCTTAGGAAGCAATGTTCCCCATTGCATTGAGTTCCTCCATCTATTGAACTTGTCCTGCAATCTCTGATGTGTCTAATAATGGTGGGAAGCATGGTCGAGGATGGTCCACATTGAACACTTGGTGCACGTGAAGGAATGGAGGAATGATGTGGTCCAAAGCATTGTTCCCCATATCCTTCTTACTACTGTAAGAACCTTGTCGGAGTGGACTGAGCTTCTAATGGGTTCTGGTAAGGCGTTCTTTCTGTCGATGCAACCAGACTTTGTTGCCCACCTGAAACTTGTGTGGTACCCCTGTGGGTGAGGAGAAGTTGCTCTTGTGTTCTGTCATGACTGCATCCCTTTTTTGTTGTTGTTGTGTGGAGGAACTATTTGCGGGGCTCATGGATGTAGCAACGACCTTCCCTTTTACCTTGGGAGTGAACCAGATAAATCAATTTCCTGGTCTGGGAGATGAGCTTGTTGCCTTTCTTAGCAGTGATCAAGGACGTGGCAGTAGGTGGGGCTACCTCTGATATCTTGTATAATGAATCACCCAAAGAAATAATGACAGCACGAGGCCTTGACTCATACACAGCATGTCGCCTCCACAAGTATGGTTGGACTAATAGTACATCACAAACATCCAGAGGTGTAACATCACACAATACCTCATCTATGAAGGGCTTGATGCTATAGGGAAGACGACACTGCTGGTGAACTTTGAGATCTCGTCCTTCATGAAGCCACGCGATAATGTATGGCTGCAGGTGTGGTGTAGTTGGTAGGCCCAACCGCTTCACGACCTCTGCTGAAATGAGGTTCTTTTGGATACCACTGTTGACAATGAATTGCAGTGGCAAACCCTTCACCCACATCTATGAGTGGAAAAGACGCTCCCCCTCCTCTGGGTCTTCGGGCTCATTCTTCTAGATCTTGGCAGTGGCAATAGTGGCGTTGGGATCCACATCAATGATTTTCTTCCCTTTTCCATTCCCCTTGTCCGACTTTGGCTCATGGTCGAAACATGCATCTGATTCGGAAGCCTTCAACTAGGCCACCAGCGACTGCTTCGTCCGACACTCACTTGTGTTATGAGTGAGACTCTTGTGGGACTCACACCACTTTCCTGTGTCCTTCTTTGGCTTTGTGGTGTTGTTATTTACTTGTCGCTTCGATGGGTTGTCTTGGGTCACCCCGCCTTGGCTTTGTCCTTTGTGCTTCGGATTTGTAGATCCAAAGTCTCGCTTTTTCTATTTGAACTTTTGCTTGATTTTGACAGCGTCTCGATATGTTGTTCCAAGTGAGGAGATGTTCAAGAACTCCATCTCTTCCTGGATATATCTATGTAGGAAGCCATGGTATTTGAGTAACTGATGTAGCTTAGAATCTTTGATACCCAACTGTGTGCGAAGGGTATGAAAAATGTTTGTGAACTCCAACACATCTTGGTCTCATCCCTGCCACAGTGTGGTCCATTTGATGTATTTGTCCTCATAGCTTTTAACAGGGTAGTACTGCTCCTTGATGGCATTCCAGAAGTCATTCCAAGTGGGTGCGACTGAAAATAGTGAGCCTGTACTTTCATCCTTCTACTTGCAGTAGGTTTCCCACCAGTCCTTGACGTGGGGGGCTGCTTTGAGAAGAGCGAAAATAATATTTTCCCGACTAGAAAAATCATGAACAAAAAATAACCCTCTAGCAGATTTAACCATTTATCGATGTCATCTGTGTCTATCTGACCCTCAAATATGGGGATTTCAAAATTAACTTGTACCTTAAATGGTGTGGCGTTTCCAAAGTAGCTGTTGGAATCTGATGCATTGCCCCTAGGTAGTTGCTGAAGGATTTTGGCAAAGTTGTCCATCATCACGTTCCTTTGTCGCTTGAGGGCTTGTTCAAGAAATATTTTGGTAGGATCTCCTGCCCCCTTGTTTTTACTTTCATCTGCCATGGGAGGCCGTTAGGATTTGCGAGGCTGGTCTTCCAAAGGTTCGAACAGTTCAAGCCCTAACTCCTTATATCCCAACCTTGTTGTGGACATGCAAAGAAAAATAGAGAAGAAAAGCAGACCGCTCTGATACCACTGATCTGGATTTAAACAGGAATGCAAGAAATTACAGAGATAACCATAAATACATAGATGCAACAGAAATAATACTTCATTTCATTAATGTAAAATATTGAAATATGCTTACAAACAGAAATGGAAATAAACCAGCTAGGGCGATGGTAGCTAATCTTTGAGAAGAGATGTGGCTGCTACATGCCTCTAAACTGCCTTACAATGAGGCTGGAGGGCCTTTTTTTATTATCGAACAATAAGAGACAACCCTGAACAACCAAAACCCTAACACAAGGAGATGTAACACCAAGAGTTTATTGGCCCCGTTGGGGTGAGTTGGACAGCCAACTTCATGGGGTCGTGCCTTGGTCATATTATCTCCATTTGACATGCATGATAACCCGTTGGAAAGATCTCTCCGAGGAATACAATGGAAAGTACGATTTTCACTACAGAATCATTGATGGTAGATTTCCAAAAAAACGTTGTTTAGGGCCTCAAAACAGCTCCGAAAGTTTAGGATCTGAAAAATTACTAAAAATAGTAAATTGTGCTACAATTAAGGAAATTGAAAAACTGAAAGAAGCAATGGTGGGGGTCCAAGTGGAATTGGCAGGTGGCCCCAATATCCACATTGATCATTTATTTCTTTCATTTTGGTTAGAGACCTATAGGCAAAGGCTTTTGATATTTCCATCACAAGGATGGTTAAATAAGAATGTTTTCTTTCTTTCATTATTTTGTAATTTGTATTTTATCAAAAGTAAAATAGAATTTAGATTGGAGATTAGTTTGGAATGTGAAGATTCATGTGGAAGATGAAGAGTCACGAGGGTACGTGAAAGGTCATGGTAGGTAAAAGGTCACTTTACTTTGTATAAATATATACATCATGGCTAGATGTAAGGGACTCGGTCATGCTAGGAACTACAAAGCATGCCAACACATGTTAGGGGAGTGTTATGTTGTGCTAGGGCATGCCACATGTTCTTGGGCATCCTAGTCATGATAAGATGTTCTAGGTTCAAAGATGTTACAAGACATGTCAGGTGCCAAGGAATGTTAGTGTGTGCCAAATCATGTCAAGGTGTGCCAAGAGTGTTGAGGAGTGTTAGGCCTCTCTCATTAATAGAATTTACTGAGCTTGATTGTGTCTAAATTAATATGTTTCCTGCACACACTAGTGAAAATTCATTTAAATGGAATTTTCTAGATAATAAACCTAACAGAGATGAATCATATGTTGACTCATAGGAAAACTATATTCTCATTACTTAAGAGAAATGATACACACTAGTTACTTCTTAACAAATTGATTGACTCTAATCACTATGGCATTGGACACATAATGAAAAATACTCCATAACAATGGTCTATCATTATATTTTGATCACAAACATAGCAACAACCACATAGCTTCATAAAAAACTCATTGGAATGATAAATAGTGATGAACATTTTTTGACTGTCACCAAAAGGAACCAAAAATCGCATTAGTGAGTGTTAACACTAGAAAACTGTACGCATGTTGTCACAATCCAGAAGACACTAAAAGGGTTCCAACAGAATGCACAAGTGAACATTTTCTAGCTAAATACATCATGAAGTTTAAAGAATTAAATTTATCGTAAGGTCAAAAGTTTATAAAGTTAAAAAAAATTGATATCACACTACTATTTCTTCAATAAATGTGCATGCGTGAAATATCATTCAAAAGTTGCATGATTGCAGAGAAGGAGGAGTCATCAATTTGGGATCACTCCATAGGCTTCGGGAAAATTCTCTAGCATGAGCTGAGTCTAGTAAAATTGTTGGGAACGGGTCCCCTAGGGTCAATTTTGGGGTTAAAAGCCCAAGTTTTGGGGCTAAAGGCCCAAGTTTTGTATAAAGAATGTAAAGTCTCCGCATTTTTTGCTTGTGGAGCGTTAAGATCTAAATAGCCAGAAAGAGTTTCTACCCTTAGGTTAGATAGTTTGTGTCGGCTTGATGATATTTTCCCTTGGTCTGTGGGCCATGGGAATGTATATAAAAGGAGTCTTAGAAGAGTATAAGGGAAGTACTAAGGAGAGTTCTAAGTAAGTTTGGGGCAATTGGGAGCTAAGAGCAAAGAGTATTAGTGTAAGAAGACGCTCTATAATTGAGTGCATACATATCTAGGTTAGAAGTCCGCAACTAACGGCATGGACCCCAGCAGTTATGTGCGTAAGGTAGTTAGAGTCTGTATTGGAAATCTAGATTACCAAATAAAGAGAAGTATTATGGAATTACTTGTGTATTTTACTTTTGTTAGTTGCATACAATTATGTTATGTTGAACGTGGGGTTTATGTTATTCTTATGCATGAATCTATATGTTTCTCTTTGTTATATAAGCACAAGTAAGAATGTCTATTCACGTGAAGATAATCATAGTACAAGTTGAAGTTAACTAATACTTAAGTTAATCTAGGTAGACACAGAAGTAAGGGTAAATACAGAGGTGCGTAAGCATCTAAATTGACTAGTTAGGTTTGTGAAGGATGATCAGAGGCTTTTGTGAAGGTTTTAAAGCCGAATAAGAGAAGTACTTTGATAATCTCTAAAGGGCTTATAGGTCTATGTGAAGGAATGATTAGTGTATAAAACGGACATCGGAACCATCTATGGGTGCAGAAATTTGCTTCCTGCATCCCCCCATACTGCTTCAGGTGAGACTTCAGTTCATGCTCCATGGATTGATACCGAAAGGGCTAGTAGTGTAGGGATTTGCTTGGTCAACTAATGCTGAACCTGGGTTAGAGCCCATCAAGCCAACAAATGGTTCCATTGCCGGGACTGGGATCTACATAACGATATGTGTGATGTCGCATAATTGGAATCTAACTAAGAAAGAGATCAAAGACTGGTTGGATAGAAAGATCCATGACTTCGCAGTGCAAGAAAACAGGAATCCATGATTGACAAAAGAACAGTGGTTGCACAGGTACCTGTACATAGAGATACATGAAATCTTCCTCAATTCCTTCCTGGTTGAATTATACGAGTGGATCGCGAAGTTGGAAGAGGACCAAGGGAGGTGGAGGCTTGATGGTCCGATTTTCAGGACCCTGGAGTTAGTGCAGAGATTGGAAGCCTCTGAAGATAAGATTACATGTGTTGTCAATCATTGGATCGATCATATCATAGGAGGATTTCTGATAGAGTTCGTGGTCGATACTTCTGTCAGTTACAACGAAGCAGAGTTGTTCTTCTTCAAAGGACTGCGAGGTAAGTATTTAAGGTATTTAAATACTTGGATTAAGATGATCTTATGTGAAAAGTGGGTTATGTATCTACCTCGATGTTTGGGGCTACATGAAATGGAAGGACATTCAGGAACAAGGGAAGAATATGCCCTAAATATAGCCCACTAATGAAACCCCCTCTTAGTGATGACAAGGAAGAAGCATAGGCATCTCCGCAGAGCATTATTCAGTTGATAAAGAAAGGGTTCCCACGAATACCTCATCCACCCACACTGTATACACCACCTACACCATCACCACCTTTGCTACCATTCAATATGGAAAGCTTTGTAAAGCTACCTGTGTTCAAGGGAATGGGAAATGAAGATTTAGACCAGTTTTGGTTCATCGCAAAGGCTATATGGGAAGCTTAAGGTATCATGGATGATCAAATGAAGAAAGAAACATTGGTTAGTTCTTTGCAGGACTGTGCACTAACATGGTACATTAAGTACTACACTGATAATCCGATGTCCATGTTGGCACATATCCATACTGTACTAAATAAGGAATTCAGTAGACCTAAGTCTGAGGCGCAATCAATTGTGGGATTCAAAGAGATCATGATGAAGCTTAGTGAGACACCCTAGGATCTAGATCAAAGATTGAAGTGTACGATCCACGAGGCTAACATGAATCTGACTGATGGGTAACACCGTGAATGGTTTGCAGCTTCACTCTTGCCTCATCTAGGGGTTGTGCTATCATAACAGAAGATTGGGACCTAGGCAAAAGATCTGAAAATCATGATGAGATTACATGAGACGCCAATGCAAGATGCTAATCCAGGGGTTCAATAAGTTCATGCACAGTTGTAGAACCTTTGCCTCGAAATGCAGAGTCAGAAGAAAGATAGAACAACTCGGCCTGAGGCGCGCAAAAATCGTTTGGTGCCTAAAGTGAAAAAGCTAGGTGCATGAAAAATATCACTATCCAATTTTCGCAAATTATGTTGTAGTAGGGGGACCAATGCCTCTGAGGCTAGAAGCTGTAGCAGGGCCAAGTCTAGGGCCCATGCTATGGTTTTCTATCTATCAGGTAGTTGGGAAACATGTGAGAGACAATTTGCATTTGCTACAGAAAGTTGTGCAGACATCGCAACAACTATTCTGCAACTTCTATCAATCAGTGGGTCATGATGAGCGGAATTGCTGGAGTTATGAATTAATGATGGACAAGACACTTGCATATAGGGTGCAGGAAGAAACGCGACCTCTGGACCAAGGTTCCTAAGGAGCGCAAGGTGTGTATCACGGGCATGGATGAGGCCAAGGTGGAGGAGGACCTAGTAGAGGTCGAGGGAAGGTTATTTGTTACAATTGTGGAGGACCAGGACACTACGCATGAGATTTCCCAAATCTGACACGTCCGTCATGCCACTATTGTACTCATCTTTACCATGCAACATAGGATTTCCCTATGTTGTTGGCTAAGATAAGTGAGAAGGGGGCACAACCTCAGTAGTCGACGCAGCACTTGTAGATGATGAGGGCTGAGCCTCGCGAGGAAGATCCTAGGTAAATATTGTGAGGCAGAGTGGGGAAACGACTGGTGAAGGTAAGGGGAAATAAACTGAATAAGGTGAGTGGGTTTGCAAAGCACCAGAAAAGGAGACTGGGTTTGATCTAGAATGCGCAAAAGAAATTTTTATGGAAGCAAAGAAAAGTTTTTTTGAGGCCTCTACCTCAGGGAGTCAGGACAAGCCGATTGAAGAAATGGACCCATCCATGATTACCACGTTTTTGGAGACCTGCATGAAACTACTATGCGATAGCTAGGCTATGAAGGGACTTCATGAGCTAATCAATAGGTGTGATGGGAAGGAAAAAGCTACTGATAGATCACCCATAGTCAGAAATATTGACAGGCATAAGATGAGAAGGGACATGATATGAGGTTTACTACATAAATAGGCGAATATAAGATGGATCAAGTTATTTTAGATTTGGGGTCGGACGCAAACATTTGCCGAAACATACATGGGAGAGAATGGAGATACCTATGCTATAGTGGTCTCCATTTCAGTTAAGGATGGAAAATCAGTGGAAAATCATCCCAATGGGGAAGTTGTCGGGGGTAACAATTGATATTGAATGCACGAGCACACTAGCTGATTTTGAAGTGATAATGATTGTGGATGACAAGAATCCTACCCCGCACTCCTTTGGATTGATTAGGCCACTGACATGAATGGGGTAATCAATATAAATAAGCAGAAAATAATATTTCAGAAGAAATCACTCCATCTAGTAGTGCTCCTGGACCCTGTAGAAGGACCATGCTATACTGTACTGGTCTGTGATTATGAAAGTGATGATGATTTGGACCATATTTACAAGATAACAATGTGAGACCAGGATTGGGTGAATCCGATAGTAGAAGGACGTATTTCATTGGACCGTGAAAGTTCTTGTACATCAGATTCAGATGAAGAACTAGAGCACTAGTGGAATCAACTGCGTGAAATATGTACACTGCGTTGTAATATGATGCCTAAGTCATTGCAATGTGTATCATAAGAGGTAAGAAATCTGCCTTACTATGATGGGTTAACTGATTTTGATCACTTTTTGGATGCATTTGAGAGAGATGGTGGGGCACACATAAGGACAGTTTTGAGGATTAATGCATATACAAGAAAATGATGAGAGTGTGGTTTGGCCACCCAAAAGTGTGACTAAAAGAAAAAATGATGAGAGGAATGATCTGTGTGACCATTTGGCCAAATGGACCGAAGCCTTAGCCCGAGTGGGTTCATATATTTTGTCATACTTTGGATGTTATACCAATGAATTGGTACTTAGAGACGGAACTCCTCCATGGCACTGAAGAGTGGGATGTTTTGTGCCAAGGATTTTTTATGATGTTCAACTTTGAGGATGGGTTTGAATGTATCGAAGAAGTGTTATAGGAGGTTAAGGAAATTATCTTCAGGATACCACAGGATCCTCTATATTTGGTTCAACCTAGTTGAACTACCCAGCTGAACCACACGCTAGAGTGCTACAATGTAACAACGGAAGAAGAAGATGAAGACCTGAGGAAGATTAATATTCTAGAGGCTAAAGGTCATCGCGAAGTTGAAGGACCACAAATAGAGAATCCTAGCATAACCGTGCCACTCAAAACTAGACAAGTAAATATTGGTATGGAAGTGGAGCCGAAATTTAAAAAGATTGGAAACTACTAGGATGATGTAACAGTAGATAAGGTTGCAGAATTGCTCTGCGAATACCAGGATTTGTTCCCCACGAAGTTTTTAGACTTAAAAGGGATAATAGGGGACCTAGGTGTTATGAAGATTACTTAAAAACTTGACGCGAAGCTAGTCAAGAAAATTCCTTACTGCCTCAATTTGAAGTATAAAGAAAAGGCCCTCTTAGAGTTGGATAAGATCCTCATAGCAGACATTATCGAGCCAGTGGAAGAATCCGATTGGGTAATCCCAATGGTAGTCCAAGAGAAGAAGCAGAAGGATGAAATAAGGATATGTGTAGACCTCAAGTAGTTAAATGATGCTTGCATGCATGATCCTTTCCCAACTCCATTTACCGATGAGGTACTCGATAATGTAAGCGGCCAGGAAGCATATTCATTCACTAATGGGTTTTTTGGGTGCCATCAGATCAAAATCACGCCCAAGGATAGAAGTAAGATGACCTTCACAAGTGAGTGGGGATGATTTCAGTACACTATATTACCTTTTGGTCTATATAATGCACCAATGATCTTTTCGCGTGTAGTCATCACAACGTTCAAGGATTTCATTCACAAATTCCTAGAGGTATACTTTGATGATTGGATAGTGTTTATACTGGTAAAGTGGCATGTAGAAAGTCTATGCTTGATGCTAGATACATGCCAGAGGTACTAGATCACATTCAATCTAAAGAAATGTTTGATTTGTGTCCCTTTTGGGATCTTTCTAGGTCATGTGGTATGCAGACAAGGCTTGATGGTAGAGCCTATGAAGAGTGCAGTCATAATCAATTTGGAGGCGCCAAGGAGTGTGAAATAGATGCGCACAATGCTAGGGCATATGAGATACTATAGGAAATTCATCAAGATCTATGCCTAGATCACTGCACTGATGGAAAAACTATTAAAGAAGGATGTTACGTTATATTGGAATGAAGAATGTCAGAAGAGCTTGGATGTGCTCAAAGAGAAAATGGTCACCTTGCATATCCCAGTCTTCCTAGATTGAAAGAAGGAATTCCATGTGCATGTGGATGTGACATGTATTGCGCTAGGAACAATACTAACACAAGTAGGTGGGGGGGAATTGGATCATCCCATATCATTTGCAAGTAGGAAGCTATCTAAAGCTAAGAAGAATTATTCGACGACAAAGCACAAAGGTCTGGCTATGGTATATGCGCTTCAAAAGTTTAGGCACTACTTGCTAGGGAAACACTTTAAGATGTATACATACCATTCTGCATTGAAGTACTTGGTGAAACAAGCTTATGTGGGGTGGGGTGGTGCGGGGGGGAATATGTAGATGTCTATTTTTGTTTCAAGAATATGATTTTGAAGTTATTGTAAAACCAGGACGATTGAATGCTGGACCAAACTACCTGATGTGCAGCTCTTTGTGGTGTGCATCATGGACAACCACTTTGAAGATATTATACACTTCTTGATGACAGGAACAACTCCAGAAGGATATATGAGCCAAAAAAAAAAGGAATTGGTAGTGCATGCAACAGACTTTTCTGTCATTACAGGACACTTGTACAAAAATGGGATCAGATGAAATACGGTGACATTATGTGCCAGAATTTGAATGAAACAACATCCTCGGTTAGGCTAATGGAGAAGTTGTGGTAGGAAATTATGTGGGCAAGGAAACAATGTAGAAGATTCTATGCACTAGGTTGTGGTAGTTGACACTGCATAAGGATTTAAAAATGTATTGTAGGGCATGAGATGCATGCCAAAGGATGGGCATACCCTCGTGGAGGGATGAGCTACCATTGAATCTGCAGATATCGTTACAACCCTTCAAGAAGTGCGTAATTGACTTTATGGGACCAATTTAGCCTCCAAGAAAGAATATGGGTGCACGGTACATCATCACTGTGACTGAGTACTTAACCCGATGGCTGGAGGCGCAACCTGTGAAGGACTATACAAGCGCGACAACAACAAAATTCATCTAAGTATGTGCTGAAAAGGTTTGGTTGTCCAAAATTTTTAATGGGCGATCACGGTATGCATTTTATTAATGAGACGACTAGTGTGATGATGAAGGAATTTCAGGTTTACCATCAGAAGAGCATGCCATATCACCCTCATGCTAATGGGATGGTGGAAGTGTTTAATAAAATATTGGATAGCACGTTAACAAAGGTTTTAAATTCTCAAAGAAATGACTGGGATGTGTGCATACCCATGGTTCTACGGGCTTATAGAATGACTTGCAAGAAGCTGATTGGACAAGCGTCGTTCAAGCTGGTTTATGGTGTAGAAGCTGTGATGTTGATGTAGTACATTGTACCTAGTCTGCGCATAGTGGAATTCACAGGAATGGCAGACCGCGGAACCCTGGAGGAGAGGCTCACACAGCTAACAGAGCTTGAAGAGGATAGATTTCTAGGTGGATTCCATCAACAAGTTCAAAAGGAGCATGAAAAGGCATGGCATGATCGACACATCAAACTACGCACCTTCAAGGTAAATGATTTAGTTTTATTATATGACAACAAGTTTGATAAATTTTCTGGAAAATTTAGGATGCATTGGCTAGGGCCATATGCCATCAAAGAGATTACCGATAGTGGATCAGCTCGATTGGTAAAATTAAATGGAGAACCCTTTCGAGGAAAGGAGAATGGCAGTTGATTGAATCCATACATCGATGATTCGGTTAGATGACTACATGATGGATGCACAGTCTTAGCACTCTAAGGGGATGAAAGGAGGTGTAGGACTATAAACTGCACTACTCAGATTGTGGAGCTACGTGATTGGGCAACTATGTGGAATGAAGGAATGTTATGGTGTCAGCAGAAACACGCGGGGAGCTATGCTATTGAATAAGGGACCATGCAGGGCAACCAAAAAGTGATCGTTATGGTCACTCTTCATGATTTGATGATGAAAAAATGGATAAATGGAGTGGGGGGTGGCATTTAAGTTAGAAGTTTAGGGCAAGATATTTGAAAATATGCCACCAATATAGCATTTATCAATGAATTTTGGGGTGAATAGTTAGATTTGAACTCAAAAATGCCTATAAATTATAGATGGCTACCTAAGGAAAAACCATTGGCATTTCGAGAATTGAGGTCTTGAGCTATCAGGCGCATATTAACAGTGAAAACTATAAAGCTTTGATAGTGAGTTCAGTATTTGAGAGGTTTCCAAAGGAAATGCAAGAGTTTTTTACTAGCATCATGTTAGCACTTGCAAAGACTGTGAATGTTGGAGAAGCAATGGCAGTTAAGGTAGCAATGGCAGCTAAGGAAGCTGCCCTGGAGAAAAAAAATGTTGAAGTACCTGCATACGTACCCAAATTTCCGAGGTCTCCCAGGCCAAGGCCTACGTTGACCAAAGAGGGTCAAAAAATGAAGAAAGATAAGCAGAAAGCGACACCATTCATTCTCGTGTCACCGAGAAAACGCTTGTAGAAGGAAAATCCCATCGCGCAGGAGAAGGGAAAGGTAGCTGACCTGGAACCTGAAGAAGAAAGTGAAGAAATCAATATGGGTGGGGAAGACATTGACATGGGGGCAGAGGACATTGATGTAGAAGGGTCCGACCCTATTTCTAAACTGACCGAATACATTCCTCCATGTCGAGGCAAGGCAAAGTACCCAAAGGACATTGATGAGAGAAAAGTCACACTACATACATCGTTGCTACCAGAAAATATCACATTTGAAGGAATGCACCTGGCCCGCATCCCCCATTTAAAGCTGGAGGATTGGGATTTGGATGATACTGAGCGCTTTCCCCACTTAGCAATCGATCAATTCATGCATCATGTCTTCTATAAGGACTTTGGTGTGATCGCATTGGAGCCAAGGAAGTGGATAAAAGGGGTGGACAAGGTAGGACAGCTAAACATGCTATGGGTGCTGCATTATGACCGCACACCCATAACCATGACAGTGATCAAACAACTTCTTTGCTTGGTGCATGATGGGTGCCTGTGGTTAGAAGAACCAATACCAATCACTAACATGTTGGTCCATAAGATCACTCAGCTGCCACATTCAAGATTAAATCTGGCCATGGCATTTGGTGGAAAGATAGGTGAGCATGACCTCGCCAAGCAAATGAAGGAAAATTTTAAGCTTTCCAAGAAGCCATGTGGCTACTCCATTTCTAGTGTAACTGAACCCGTGGTCAAAGTAGCCACCTATATCATGGATAGGAAAATTACGAGGAAGTGTCACATAGATGAAGTGTCGGCACCAGTCGTCTCATTAGTGGCCCAGTGCATGGAGGGCGTACAATTAAGGCACACTACATCTATAGTGAGTTCCTCGCAAACTGTAGAGAGGCACAAGATCAGAGCGAAACTTTTCACTATGCATGGCTGCTGCTATCCATAGTACTGGTTGCATGGGAGTTACCAGAGGATAATCAATTTCCTTCGGTCGTGTAGCATTTACTAGAAGTAGTGAAGCTCGTTTTGGTCTGGGCCACCAAGGACCCCCAAACGGTCAAGGATAGCAAGATATTTTGGATCTTGATGGAGATGAGTATCAACATGCCCAACAACCACAAACCACAGTTATCACTAACTATATTTGAACAGTTGGTAGTGCATGTGGAGTCAAAAAGCATACAGAAGGGCAGGAAGAAGAGGAGGAGTGCGACTCCGACAGTAGTCAGAAATCTCCTTCTCCTAGACAGAAGAGGAAGAGCAATGATCCGCATAAGGAGGAACAAATTCGAAGACTACTTCATTCCGAGTTAAGTGCAATAGGGAGTAGGAGAAAGTAGGGCCGTGAAAGAAGTCTAAGGCTAGTGAAACGTCTCTTGACCGAATCACCTTTACAAAAGGTGATTTGAATGACACTACGGTCAGGAATGTGACCACAGAACTGCTACAATAGTTTGAGCAGCAGCAGAAACAGGCCTTGGGTGCCATTCAAATGGGTTTGCATGAGCTATAGATTTAAACAGCACAAGTACAAACCAGTTTGGGGTGAAGCAGTGTGGTGTCAACTAGTTTGACGCCTGGAACTTTAGAGGTAGCAGAAGTGCTCACGCCGGATCCCTAGGCCATAGGGTTGCTGGATGGAGTGCTGACTATAGAAGCAGAAGCTTACAGGGCCACTATCAGTGCCCTCCAGAGGGTTGGGCTAAATTTGGCCATGCTTCCAAGTGAAGCCCTTCACACCTTGCAAGATCATGTGATTGCGGAACTTTGAGCTCGGGAATAGTATGCCCTGAATGTTATTAGTGAGTAGAAGGTGAACAATGCTGAAATGGTTGTACAAAAGAATTCTTCCATTGATCTTCTTAAGGCCATCATGGAAAAGAATGAGCACATGACCAAGGTGGTGGCTAAGGCATCTAGGACTGTTCCAGAACAGGATATTCCTGAAGATGCACCAATGGATGTGAGGATTTAGAAGCTCGCTGTCAGAGTGCGCAAAGGGAGAATAGAGTTAGCTAAGGTTTAGTTTGTACTAAAACTTAAAATTATAGAGCTTGAGTTGAGGACCCAGCCTTTGACTCCACCGAAGGTTAAAGAGTAGCACGTGGCCACTGTCAAAGATGTAGTAGCAGCTTAGATGCTGCCGTGAAGGATTGTACTACGCTCTTTAAGCAGTTTCTCAAAGTAGTCACCAGCCTATAGGAAGATCCCAATGTGCAGAGGCTGGAAACAGAGGTGTGGGAGATACAATAAAGACATGATGAGGTTAAAGCAATGGCATGCACCTTCGCCATTACACAAAGGTTAGTGAATTTGTAGGAAGCAAAGGTGCTTAAAGAATAGGTGGATGCAACATAACACAAAGAGGGAGTACTGAAGGCTCGGTTGAAGCCTTGGCTAGATTAAGCATATGTGTTCATGGCCACCATTGAAGGAAAACTTTCTAGTTTATAGGAAACACACCAGAAAATGCAGACATATAGCACGGGGCTAGGGACAAAGTAGCTAGTTGAGCAGGCGAAGTAGGCAGTGACACATTGCACCACCAAAGCCGCAATGGTACAGGTGAAACTGGGAGGTCTTCGTGACAAGATCTCCACTCCAAGAGAGTGACGCGAGGGTGAGTCACCAGATTTGTGTTGGGGGCTTGTTTCAAACGGATCCTGTCTAGTCAATTTAATGTCTTAAATTGCTCTACATAAATTATCAATTCGGGTATCATAAACTGATGAAGTGTGGTGCACCATATGTGCTTAGTTAACATTTTTCTTACTTCGTTGTTTTATAGATTTTATTTTGTTTTGGGGTTTTGTTT